>JAPMLY010003274.1:0-22707 GCA_026401115.1 Tetraselmis chui | reverse complement strand
CTTTAAGCGTAACCTCATTAAGGCCACGGTAGTCAATGCACAGTCGTAGCGAGCCATCAGCTTTTTGCACAAAAAGAATTGGCAAGCCGAACTCACTGTAGCCGGGACGGATTAGACTAACTTCTACTGCGTCTTTGAGCCGTCGATTTAACTCAGCGCGCTCTGCAGGTGACAATCTGTTCAGCCGTTGACGTCTTATCGGGCCAGTTGTTTCAATGGGATGATCCCACTGTCGGCTTACATGCGGAGAGTCGACAGGTTGCAGTAACTCCGGGAAGTCAGTGTAGAGTAACGACCGGAAGTTGTTACGTTGTTCTGCAGTTAGTTCCTCTCAAGTGTGAAAGTCAAGTGGTTGGTTAGCGGCTGGCGTAAGTTCAATGACGTAAACTTCAGCGTTACGTCCCCTGCTGCGGCGCGTCTTGCGCATGAGTTTCTGAACCTTAGTAGATGACATCAGTAGACACTCAAGGCGTCATTCCTCGAGTTTAGTCTCCATTGCTGTGCCGTCCATTAAAGTAAAAACTCGGGTTGAACCAAACTGTAAAGAGGCATGTTCGTCATCAAGCCATGGTAAACCCATGATTAAATCTGCAGCACGTAAATCACGTAAGACGCAAAACGTTCAGTGAAATTCGTGTCGAGCCAACTCAAAAGTAACATCACAGACTGTCGAAGAAGTCACTCGTTGTCCGTTGGCGAGTCGAACATGTGTCTCGGTCACACACTTCCGAGTATGTAAAGCAAAGCGACGACCGAAGTCCTCAGATACGAAATCAAGCGTCGCACCGCAGGCCACTAATTGAGAAATTTGGCGTCCGCCATCACGAGTTTTCACGGTCAGCTCGGTCCGAATTAACGGTCGAGCTTCCGTGAGGTCAGTCAGTAGGGCCGTAGCTGGCGAAGAAAATTGTTGCAGCGTAGCGATGGACTTTTCCGGCGAATCCGTTACGACGTCATTCAGGAAATTTTGCAGTTCCACCAGAGTGATGTTGTAACCCTTCCGAGCCCAGTGTGACTTCGCTTGACTCTACAACGTAAAGTTTGCCGGTCCGTTGATAAAGCGCACGCACTGCACATCGACTGCTAGATTCTGACGTGACCGACGTAAGAAGTGGTTGTACTGATTGGTGTAGAGAGCGTAACTTATCATGCTGCCTTGCGTCAGGTTAAGCAAAGCGTTAATTGCATCGTCCTTGAATGTTCGGAAGAAACATTGACGTGCGTAACTCCGTAACAAGCTCGTCGTACGTAGACTGGAATTGGAGCCGCTTGAGTTTTTCCGGTTCAACCACCACCCATTCAGATGTCCAGCGAACTGTGAAGTAACCCAGATAACTGAGTCGTACGTGTCAGGCGAAATCCCAAGCATGAGAAAACGCTGAGGCTTGAGCTTCAAGCCAATCCTCAAATACATGAGGTACTTGACCATTCTGAAACGGGTGAATTAATTGCAGCCTTACGCTGAGTTTCCGTGAGGGTCACGGGTAGTCCAGCCAAGTTGTGGGTAGGCATCGGCTTTCACACTCGTAAATCTGTAGGTCCTTCACCAGTCAGTCGGTTGATGTGTCCTAGTATCAGCAGCCAGACAGGACCAGAGTCGACCGTCGTAAACCGAGAGTACATGAGGAACTGTCTCGGGATAGACGTGTGGTCTTGTAGGACTGGACTGTGTTGACGGATCGCTCGGAAAAAGAATTCCCATTGAGTCACGTAGCCAAAGTGAAGTAACTCACTCTTGTGCTTCTCAGCACGAAGTAACCCCTTATGTGCGGGCGTAAGTGTCAGACCGTCAATGTTGATAGTTTCCGGGACGACGTAAGTGCCATCCGGATTAACAATCGACTGTGCTAAAACAGCCTGCTCAACCTGAGCAGGTGTGCGTAAGTTGTTCGTAGCAAACATGACAGGAATAGAAGCCGAGTTCACGTAGACAAGCTGTCGTCCTTGAGGTAGCGTAACAACGACAGGTTCACCACTCAACAGTGTTAAATCATCCGGTGTCAAAACAAGACCGGTCTCCTCGTGTAACTCGCGAACAGCAGCGTCGACATGCTCTTCGTTAGGTAAGACATAGCCAGCTTGGAACCAAGTTTTACCAAAACGAGGCTCACGCTGTAATACCAACTTCAATTCCGACGGTTTAGTTCCTCCAACGTGAAATACCAACACCACGTAATGTCCGGGTCCTAGAGAAGCCATCTCAACTCAGTCAAGCAACGTCGAGCGAATCAACGAGCAACGAAAGCGAGCGTCGACCAAAGAGCTCCGAAACCAGTGTGGCGGTTAGCCTCTAAAAGCTAAACGCTAGCACAAATCTGTTCTAGTCTGTCTAGTTCTGTCGTTGCAAGATGGCAAGGTGATGTTGTCAAAAGGCAATGATGAAAGATGTTTCAATGCTATACTTAGGCAGTAGATGTTGTAAGTGAACAATGGAATTGTTAAAAGGTTCTGTCACCTCCCTCTACAGCTCTACTGCACTGGGCTTAAATAGGTTTCAGCCCAGACTAATTACGCATGCAAGCTACGCTTACGTGTCAGGCGTTAGGGCTGTCTAACCGTCGTCATCTGCCTCGAGACGCGGCCTGCCTAGCATTGGGTTTCACGACGCGGCTCCTTCTGCATCGAAGAGCTCGTTCTGGCGCGTCATCTGGCTGGTTAGATTAATTATGCATATCTGTACGTACCGGGAGGTACTAGTCGTACTGTAGCATCAGCACCATTACAATATTGCAGTAGCGACGTACCCACGAGTATACGTCCGTCTTGTGGAAAAGCACGAATTGGAATCCGTAACGAGTACATGTACAATGTCCTGCAATGTACTTTTGCAAGACTGTACTCGTCACAATATGGAGGTACTCGTCGTAGGAGGCTTGTGTTCTCTTGTCCACGGACTGGATCCGGGTCCTAAGGAGCCGCGAATCCACGAGACTACTCGGGTTCGGACTTGGTCTCGTGGGTCCGGACCCTAGAATCACAGGTAATCGCGGGGTCCGGACCCTAGAATCACAGGTAATCGCGGGGTCCGAACCCTAGGTTCAGTAGGTAATCGCGGGGTCCGAACCCCAGGTTCCTTAGGTAATTGCGGGGTCCGAACCCTAGAATCACAGGTAATCGCGGGATCCGAACCCTAGGTTCTGTAGGTAATCGTTGGTTCCGGTACCAGTTATTGTAAGTAATCGTTGGCTCCGGTACCAGTTATTATAAGTAATCGTTGGTTCCGGTACCAGTTATTGTAAGTAATCGTTGGATCCGGTATTCATCGTACTTTAATGGATCCGCGGTAATCGCGAGTACCTCATCCTCGCAAAACGATGTGGAATCGTGATACCCAATCAGTACTCACGATTCCGAGTATCTCACGATTCTGTGGTTGCCCGAAGTGACACGCTGTTTTTTGGGGAGGTATTTGGCAATGCAAATCTGCTGAGGTGTATGTCTAGGATTGGTTCAATAGCCATGATTGTTGTCATTCCGCAGCCTTGAATCGATTGTAGCCCACCCAAAGGCTATTTAAACGGTGCGTACGCGCTTGAAATCCACCATAATCTGCCCGTCCACATCCAATCCTTTCATAGTTAGCAACAATGGCGGGGCAAGCGGGAAGTAGTAGACCGTCTAGATCAGGGAAGAGCTTGTCATCGACGGCTATCCAACGTGCAGAAGAGGAGCTTGTTTGGAATTCAGATAGGGTGTTTAGGACACCTCAGTCAAAAACAGGTGGAGATCCGTATAGTAATAAAGGGCAGTATGTAGTTAAGAAAATTGTTAGCCAAGGAAAAAGGTGTGGAATGTTGACGTATAAAGTTATGTGGGAAGGCCTGCCGGAGGAAGCCGCCACTTCAGAAACCGAGGTCAACGTAGTAAGGCGTCAAGCCAATTGGTCCACCCTGCTGGAAGATTTTCACAACGAGCAAGAGAAAGTTGAAGAGGTAAGCAAGTAGAGTTCCCCCCCCCCCCTCTGCTCTGCCCTCACCCCCGAGTTAGCTGCGTTGTGATGTTCGGTAGCGCCGCATGGCGCCCCAGCCCCGCCTCCGCCCGCACATTTATGTCTGTTTATTTGCACTATCGAAGCCATATTGCGTTGTAGTTGAGCTTATCGACACTTTGTTGTCGTTGTTCTGTGATGCTTTTCTGTTCTTTGCTTTCCCACACAAAAGGTTACTTTATCGTTAAGCATATTGTTGCACTATGCGGGTCGGTAGCGCCGCATGGCGCCCACTCCCCGCCTCCGCCCGCACATTTATGTCTCTATTTATGTGCTCTGTCGAAGCCATAGTAATAGCGTTGCAGTTGGGCTTGTCGACACTATGTTATCGCTGTTCTGTGATGCTTTTCTGTTCTTTGCTTTCCCACACAAAAGGTTACTTTGTCGTTAAGCATATTGTTGCACTGTGTTGTTCGGTAGCGCCGCATGGCGCCCACTCCCCGCCTCCGCCCGCACATTTACGTCTCTGTTTATGTGCTCTATCGAAGCCATAGTAGTAGCGTTGCAGTTGGGCTTGTCGACACTATGTTATCGCTGTTCTGTGATGCTTTTCTGTTCTTTGTGTTCTTTTTTGTTCTTTCGCTACAATTTCATGTTTCCATTACTAATTTTTGATGGGTGCATTGTGTTTCTGCAGGAGGCACGAAATCGAGAGGTGAATCGGATAAGCAGGAAGAGGAAGAACCGGCTGCAAGCTAAAGCCACTGTAACATCAAACGAGGTTGAAGAAGGCATCGAAGAAGATAACGAAGGCGATGAAGAGGTCATCGTGGAATCCGGAATCATTGAGCGTTTTTTCACAAACATAAGGGAGAACGATTACATCAAGATAGGGATTGCGACATTGCTGGACATTCGGTGAGTACCTTGTAATGGTTGTGTGTGCATGTGTTTAAATTTTGCACATTTGTTTCTATTATATACCTGATAAATATATTATGTTGATAAATAGATGTGATTCTATCTGAGCGTCCTTGTGTGTGTGTGTGTGTTTGCGTGTATATGCTTATGCATATTTGTATGAGTGCTTGCATGTGTGTGTGCGTGCTTGTATGCGCATGTACTTCTGCATGTGTGTTTGTGTGTGTGTGTGTGTTATGCATGTGTGTGTGTCTTATGGATGTGTTTGTGTTTATCTGTTTGTGTGCGTGTAGGCTTGTATGTGCATCTGCTTCTGAATGTGTGTGTATGTGTGTGTGGTGTTCGTTTGTGTACCTATTTTGTATGCTCTCTACGTGTTCATGTGTGTGTGTGTATGCAAATTTACTTGTGCATTTGCTATGTTAACTAAAAATGTGAATTGTGCAGGTTTAAGAATCTGGACTTCAATGGCATTCGTCCCGACTTTGCGCCTACAATTTTGGCGGCTGCAAGAAGAGAATTTGGAGAGCAGTGGCGCATAGAGCCGGAAGAGAGCGAGGCAGAAGGCAGTGCTTATCCAAGCATGAATGTTGCAGAGCTTGGCAAGCAATTGATGTCGTCGAAGAGTAAGTCTTTCACTGCATTCCTTTCCGGGGATTTGACTGGGCGTTTGACGCCCTCTATAGCCAAGCACGTGGAAAAGGATGACTTAGAGCGTTACCTTGAGCTGCCCCAAGAAACGGACAAGGACATTTGTGTGTTGACATGGTGGAAAACACATGCAGCTCTGTACCCCGACTTGGCTTTAATGGCGCGGCAGTACTTATCTATGCCTGCTACCTCTGCTGCATGCGAGCGTTTGTTCAACAAAGCGGGGCGAATGCATGACGCGTTCAAGAAGAACACCAAGGAAGATAGCCTAGAGGATGCCTTGTTAGTCTCATGTAATTGTTGAATTATGTATGCGCGAGGAATATGGTTGTCACAAGTCTATATAAACTGTAAGAAATGGTTGTCTTAAACCTGTTTTCATCCATATTTTGTGCATTTAATGTTCATTTGGTGGACTCGCACTGGCCATGCGATATACCATATGGCATTACTTGTCACATCATATGTGAAAAATGGTACTGCATCGGAATCTGTTTCCCTGTGATGGCAAGTGTCTTTTTTGAGCCGGAGGGCTATAAACTCACATACGTTGCTTGTGGCACTTGCCGGAGGGACCAAAAGCTTTGCTAAATTGTATGGGATAGACTGTAAAGTACTAAATATGTTTGCAGCGGGCAGAAAGTATGGGAAGTGAATTGTACGTATCTACTGTATGGGATCCAAGCATAAGCAGGCGCATAGAACTAGTAGAGATGTAAAAATTCAATTTGCAGAACAAACTTCCCCCAAAATGCGCAATTTGTATCAATTTGCATGAGTACTTCGAGTACTTGTTGGAATCGCGAACCCAACGAATCCAACGGAACCAAAAAATTTAGAAGTACTCATGTACTCGGTTCCGGAATCAAAACACAAGTACTCGCTGGATCCGATCCCTAGAATCACAGGTAATCGCTGGATCCGGACCCTAGAATCACAGGTAATCGCGGGATCCGGACCCTAGAATCACAGGTAATCGCGGAGTCCGAGCCCTAGAATCACAGGTAATCGCGGGGTCCGGACCCTAGGTTCACTAGGTAATCGCGGGGTTTGAACCCTAGAATCACAGGTAATCGCGGGGTCCGAACCCTAGAATCACAGGTAATCGCGGGATCCGGATCCCTTTTTTAGAGGTACTCACTAGTTCCGGATCCAAAAAAATCAAGTACTCATGGATCCGAACCCAACAAAAAAATGGCGGATCCAGTCCCTGCTCTTGTCACTTAAGAGTGCGGGCCGTGTCGTCTCTGAGAGTCCAGAGACGTGGTTCCTCGACGTCGCGTGGGGGACGCTCGAGCCCGACAAGAGTGACTTCGCCGTAGTAGGCGAAGTCGACGAACTCGGACGCGGTGGGTTCGGGTTCGTCGTCAAGCATGTCGATAGGTGGCTCAAGGGCCGCCTTACCACCCTCCGTCGTTGGTGTCGCGTCGGGCTGAATGGACTTTTGGTCATCCGTAGTAGCGGGTGCGGTTGCAAATGCTTGGAGTTGTTCGAGTAAGGCAGCGTTAGCCGCTTGAAACTGCTCATCAGTGATTCGTTGTTCCGAACCCAACATTGCCGTACAAATATGTTCGGTTATGCGTTGTTCGAGCGAAGTGGCGTGAGGGTCGGCCGATGCGGCGGACGTGGAATGCTCAGGCGGCATGATGCGTGGGTGCGTAGATGGACGAGGGTTAAGTGTCGCGTGACGCTCGAGTGCGCATGGGACGATGGTAAGCTGACACCCTGCTCGACTATTAGAGTCGAGACCGCGAAAGCATAGAGTGCCAGGCTCGTAGCTGGTTCCGGCTTATGAGGCGAGGGCTAGCTAGAGCTGACCGTTGGGAAGTCATCATGTCGTTGGTTGCGTCTAAGTGCGAGCACAAGGTAGTCGTCCTGGAGGTGTGACGCGCCGATTGTATCGGTAATAGTAACCGCCAGGGTCACTTTGGAGTTGGATATGCAAACCTCTAGATTTGAATCAATTTGACCGTATTGTAATGTATTGTTACATGACACTTCTAGTCACATACTCCACATCCGCAACCCCCGCAACATCCACATACTCCACATCCACAACCCCCGGCCCGTCATTACAAACACAAAACACCCGCCACAACATAGAGACTAACAACCACTAACAAACTATGATTGTCACCTCCCTAGAGAGGTAAAGCCCGAACACATATTCGGAAAGGACGGACAAGAACACCTACTACGGCTTAGCCTTGTCTTATCCTAGATTACTACTATCGCAAGCAGATATGGTTGACAACAACCGGTCCACAGTAGCCGGTACTACATGCATATCGTTTTCACGAGAGCTCGACTTACGAGAGCTCGTTTTCACGAGAGTTCATTTGATGCACCTTAAAAAAGCCCGTTCGGTGACACACTACTCTTGCTTTTGCACCTTCCTATATTAGCATATCATGGTCGATCAAAACCCCCCTCCCCCCCCCTAACCATCAAGTTTTCGGTCAACCCTTCTCCAGGCCGCAGGCACGGCCTAGGAAAACAGCCAATCTATGGTCGAGAGCTTTGGCGACTTAATCACACCATCAAATCTGCTCTCCCGAGTGTGAGTGCGCGCACGTGCACGTCAAGGGTGCGGTGTTAGTGTGTGCCCCCCCTAGGGGTGAAGGGAAGCGAGATACACGCAAGCAATCAGAGTAAAGACTAATCGAAACTCGGTCTTGACTCGAAGATAGACCTCTGAGATGGCTTAAACGCGAGGGCACAGAGATAACAACAATCGCACTGTTGGTAGAAGCTTTCAATTCATAGGGAAATCCCAATTGGGTACCTAGATGTGTGGCAGTTTCCAGTGAAGTATGAGGTACGTGATATTCGCGTTGGGAGTTGATTTTTAAATGTCCGGTGCATATACAAGTAAATGCACGTGCAACTGCTGTCCCACACACCTCATTGTTGTGTATATAGGCGTGCGCTCGTGCTGGCAGCCGTGCGGAACAGAGCGAGGAAGGACATTCCGAACCACAATCAGCCATACAAGTACACAATGTACCAAATGGAAAAAAGTAATTGAAAAGCATATAGCTTTCATATATAGCCTCAGGATTTGCTTGCACACGAACTCGGTGCAATACCAAATAGTTTGCACCTCTTCGGAGTTCATGCTGCAGCTATTCTCCGACAGTCATACCGAACCCAAACTTGTAGTCCTTCTTGAAGTGGTCCACCTCTGCCGAAAGCAGAAAGTTGACCCCGACGTTCAGTCTCTCTTCTAAATACGCAGCCACAACTCCATTCGAGTCGATCTTGCCACGCAACCTGCATTGTCTGAAGGTATAGTCGTATCCAAAGCTCGCACTGGCCTCCCTTGCATTCCAGTTCCACATGAAGTCACTGGCGAGTGCAGCCTAAAAACAAGTGTTGTCAGTATAAAGTTACATATGTCAGTGACCCAAGCCTAGTCGATACTTCTCAAGCTGACAACTCCCTGAAAGTGGAAGGGTAAAAACGCAACGAAAAAAAATGTATCGAACAGCACCAAACCAGCGGCACCATATGTGCGTGTCCATAAGACACACTGCTGCTTTCCGGCTGCTTACATGCTGAATGACCAGGCAACCCAGCAAACCACAGATTGCCAGAACAGCAACCCATGCGTTACTGCCATTGCTTTTACTGTTCCAAGGATGTAACAGTCGCTGTTATTTTGCCCTCATTGGGACGTGTGTCAACAGCAACTTGACTAATCCTTGGGTAACACATCTAAAGCCTTCTTTTCGTACGGCATCATATATGGCACATATACACATACATGAGAGACGAATACAAGCATGGGATATGTGTATCGTATCGCTGGGTTCGTATTGTTATCGTTGGGCCTTGTGCCATTAATCTTGTGAGGGTTGCATTAAAAATTACCTTTTCAGAGATCTTTTTGGTATACGTCAATGACAACAACCCCGTTGTGGCAAGCTGACCAGTTGCAACGTGTTTGTCGTCGGCCTGCAAATGAGCATCGGTAAGGTAAGAGACTATGAGGGACAGCGATGTTCTGCAATTGCTCTAGAAATGAGCGGCAACCCCGTACATACATGACGGAATGCAAATCCAACTCCAGACTTGCGCTGCTGTCCAAGCCAGAACGCCTCCCCGCCCAAAGCAAGGTTAGGAGTGACACTCTGTAAATAGTTGAGCCCTGAGCAGGAGCAATTAAAACAGAAGTTGGGTACACTTGGCCAGTTCTCACTCTGAAAGCATGAAAAGAAAATGAATGCGTGTGGCGGGGCTGCTTAGGTAATCGCACCATAGAAAGCTGAGTTGCCCATCTTAAACTGCCCATTCCAGTCTTGCCCCTAGGTGTGCCAGAAAGAGAGAAATTGAACATCCGTTAACATAAGGTTCGATAATAGGCATATATTCCATAACCAGATACACACCGTCACTTCCACGTGGAAACTAAGAAGTTAATCAATGCCTATGGTTCTAACAATGCAGCTTTATGTTGGATGAACGAAATAGAATACAAATGGTTTGGCAAACCTTGACATCCAGGTCAACCATCATTTGAGAATACCCTTTCTCTTGGGTGAGCTGGGTCTGCAATTTCAAAGAGGCTGACTCATTAACATCGTATTTTATGCGCCCCGTCAAGCGGCCATCGTTCAAGATCCGCCCAATCATCATTGCCTGTGGCAACACAGCAACAATTTGCGAGATGTAGTTTCGCACTCAATCCGTTGGGGCGGTCTTTGAACCCACCTACTCCGAGGTGTATGTGATTAGGTGAAATGCATCAGACTTCGTCTGGTACCTTACTGTTCACTAGATTGGCGCCAAATTCGTATGTCCCGACGGGCATTTTGATTGATTGCTGATTATTAGTAGGGACATCGAGGTTTCCCATGAAGAAGCTGCAAATACAGTCAGGAAAGGTAAGTCGTTCCAGCAGCTAACACCGGCACCTGTTTACAACTAGCCAACAAGCTTCTTGTCAAACGTCACAAAACACAAGCGCAATCAATCAAAATAATTGCAAGAGTAAAGTCAAATGCGGTAACAAGGGGGGAGCAGGAAAATCCTGGCACGGTAGGGGTAACCTGTGCGTCACCGCGAAGTTATTGTTCAGAGGTTTTGTAAAGTCGAACCGTAGGCCCTCGAACAAGTCCGGCTTTAAAGACACTGGCACAACACATTATACAGAGACAATGAAACTTCAATCGTTCCCACAAATCACTGAGATGGTAAGAAGCACGTCGCAAGCCTTTCCTGGGCGCTTACTCATTGCCTCTCGCATCAACTCCTCGTACTTAACAGGGCACGGCAGCGTCATGTAATCCACAGGCCCTTCGGTGTTGTCCTTTCAAAATGCAAGAGGAGTCGCGCCGTCACAAACATAGCAGAGTTGAAGAACCTAGTGGGACTGATTAAAACGCACTACCCAAGATAAAATACCCACCTGGCCTGCAGTTTCCGGTGGCGGGAGCACTACTCCAGCGGGCAGAATGCTCTCCGATCCGCCCGCCCCACCCGGGGGACCGGAATCGCATAATGCGGCATTACTGCTCCAAGAAAGTCCCATGTCGTATCCCCTTCGAAAATTACACGGAATCGGAGGAACACAGGCAGCGACACAAGCGGCCTCTGGCGGTAGAAAACGCCAACGGCCCTGTGAGCAGTGGTCAGATGAAAGAGAGCTTGAAGAGTGGTTCAATATTTCATCATCAGTCGCTACCTGCTGCTCAAGTGGCGGCGGCTCGTCTTGAGCTACAGTACGGGTACGGGTCAAGTTGTTATCATTGCATCGCGCGCGCTGACGCGCGCGGGGGTGAGGAGAGCCAAGCAAGATCATCGTCATTGATATATGGTGATATATACTATTTGGATTGACGCGTGAGCACGGACAGGTTAGGAAAAATGAAGGGACGGACAATGAAAGGGCAAGAGTGACAACTACAGGATCACGGAATCCAAAGCACTCAAAAGGAATAAGCACTAAATTTTGCCAAAACCTAGCAGATTAAACTAAGGAAACTCCTAGGCAACACGTGGAGGCGACAAGCGGAGCCACACGCGCCGCTTGAGGAAGCGCGGGGACGCTTGCGGCCCATGGCGCGGGTGAAGAACGCCGTGGCACGAAAAGGCATCCCAACCGAGGATGAAGCGGCCTCCACACCGCTTGTGGCGGCGGACAAACCGCGTAAGACATATTCCGCGTGAGCAACATGGACGGCGAGATAGACCATTCGGCGCCAAGAGGCCAATAACTTGCCCACATATGCATGCATCCCTTTGAAGGCGATTGCTTGCTTGGCAAGCTCCGTCAAGAATGCCGTTGCGTGGCCGCCGATAGTACCAATTTCCGTGAATGCAAAGAGAATAAAGCGGATGTCGGGGCGACTCCTCATCCCCTCCGAGTACTTCTCGAACTTGGCCTTCTCAACACGGCGTAGAGCAACTTCGGGAGGCGGGGGGCTAGAAACGCCGAACAAACCGGAAATCACGGCATCAAGAGCAAGTTTTGAGCCTCGGATGCCTTGATAGTGCAAGGCACCCATATCCGCCGGGGAAGTCGTCGTTGCCGTTGGGGAGTTAAAACTAACATCGTGGGGTCTGGGAGAACCTCGTCGCCAACCGCGAGTGCGCCACGAACCTCGGAGATGATTTCCGCAGGGGCCGTCACTAACCAAGAATAATGAGCGATGTTTACCGAAGCATCTCCGCCGCATAGAGCCAAATGGTTTGCAGTAGCAGTGGCCCACGCATCATCCGAGATATCAACACCCGCCGACCCGAACGCATCCCGCATAGCTTGAACCGAGAGATGGCAAGAAGCACAAGCAATGGGCGAGCGTAGGGTAGGGAGGATGCAAGATTAGGGTAGTACCATGCAGGGACTGGATCCGGATCCTAAGGAGCCGCGAATCCACGAGACTACTCGGGTTCGGACTTGGTCTCGTGGGTCCGGACCCTAGAATCACAGGTAATCGCGGGGTCCGGACCCTAGAATCATAGGTAATCGTGGGGTCCGAACCCTAGGTTCAGTAGGTAATCGTTGGTTCCGGTACCACTTATTGTAAGTTATCGTTGGCTCCGGTACCAGTTATTGTAAGTAATCGTTGGTTCCGGTACCAGTTATTGTAAGTAATCGTTGGATCTGGTATTCATCGTACTTTAATGGATCCGCGGTAATCGCGAGTACCTCATCCTCGCAAAACGACGTGGAATCGTGATACCCAATCAGTACTCACGATTCCGAGTATCTCACGAATCTGTGGTTGCCCGAAGTGACACGCTGTTTTTTTGGGAGGTATTTGGCAATGCAAATCTGCTGAGGTGTATGTCTAGGATTGGTTCAATAGCCCTGATTGTTGTCATTCCGCAGCCTTGATTCGATTGTAGCCCACCCAAAGGCTATTTAAACGGTGCGCACGCGCTTGCAATCCACCATAATCTGCCCGTCCACATCCAATTCTTTCATAGTTAGCAACAATGGCGGGGCAAGCGGGAAGTAGTAGACCGTCTAGATCAGGGAAGAGCTTGTCATCGACGGCTATCCAACGTGCAGAAGAGGAGCTTGTTTGGAATTCAGATAGGGTGTTTAGGACACCTCAGTCAAAAACAGGTGCAGATCCGTATAGCAATAAAGGGCAGTATGTAGTTAAGAAAATTGTTAGCCAAGGAAAAAGGTGTGGAATGTTGACGTATAAAGTTATGTGGGAAGGCCTGCCGGAGGAAGCCGCCACTTCAGAAACCGAGGTCAACGTAAGGCGGCAAGGCAATTGGTCCAGTCTGCTTGAAGATTTTCACAACGAGCAAGAGAAAGTTGAAGAGGTAAGCAAGAGTTCCCCCCCCCCCCCCCCCCCTCTGCTCTGCCCTCACCCCCGAGTTAGCTGCGTTGTGATGTTCGGTAGCGCCGCATTGCGCCCCCTCCCCGCCTCCGCCCGCACTTTTATGTCTGTTTATTTGCACTATCGAAGCCATATTGCGTTGCAGTTGAGCTTGTCGACACTTTGTTATCGCTATTCTGTGATGCTTTTCTGTTCCTTGCTTTCCCACATAAAATGTTACTTTGTCGTTAAGCATATTGTTGCACTGTGCTGTTCGGTAGCGCCGCATGGCGCCCACTCCCCGCCTCCGCCCGCACTTTTACGTCTTTGTTTATGTGCTCTATCGAAGCCATAGTAATAGCGTTGCAGTTGAGCTTGTCGACACTATGTTATCGTTGTTCTGTGATGCTTTTCTGTTCTTTGCTTTCCCACATAAAAGGTTACTTTGTCGTTAAGCATATTGTTGCACTGTGTTGTTCGGTAGCGCCGCATGGCGCCCACTCCCCGCCTCCGCCCGCACTTTTACGTCTCTGTTTATGTGCTCTATCGAAGCCATAGTAATAGCGTTGCAGTTGAGCTTGTCGACACTTTGTTATCGCTGTTCTGTGATGCTTTTCTGTTCTTTGCTTTCCCACATAAAAGGTTACTTTGTCGTTAAGCATATTGTTGCACTGTGCTGTTCGGTAGCGCCGCATGGCACCCACTCCCCGCCTCCGCCCGCACTTTTACGTCTCTGTTTATGTGCTCTATCGAAGCCATAGTAATAGCGTTGCAGTTGAGCTTGTCGACACTTTGTTATCGCTGTTTTGTGATGCTTTTCTGTTCTTTGCTTTCCCACATAAAATGTTACTTAAAATGTTACGCTATTCCCATAGTAATAGCGTTGCAGTTGAGCTTGTCGACACTTTGTTATCGCTGTTCTGTGATGCTTTTCTGTTCTTTGTGTTCTTTTCTGTTCTTTCGCTACAATTTCATGTTTCCATTACTAACTTTTGATGGGTGCATTGTGTTTCTGCAGGAGGCACGAAATCGAGAGGCGAATCGGATAAGCAGGAAGAGGAAGAACCGACTGCAAGCTAAAGCCACTGTAACATCAAACGAGGTTGAAGAAGTCATCGAAGAAGATAACGAAGGCGATGAAGAGGTCATCGTGGATGACGACTTGGCGCCGCCGAAGAAGAAGATCTACAATGCTCAATGCTGGAATCATTTCCAGAAGCCAAAGAAGTTCCCCAATGGTGTCATGTATGTCGTATGTAAGTTGTGTCCAAAGGAAGTCAAGCTCAAGTACAGCGGAGGGACCTCTAATCTTATCAAGCACCTCAGATGTCGGCATAAAGGTGAGTACAGACAGGACTTGGCTACTGGTGAAAACATTCAAGTTGGGGATGTCTCTGTCCCCACCGTGATCAAAGCAGAGGTAAGTCATGTCCCATTGTGATTGTATAGTAGCATGTTATTGACTTAATGATGGCATGTTATTGACCTTTCATTCGTTGTTGACTCTATTCGTAGATTTCTGCGAAAAGGAAACAGTACCTTGACGAGTTGATAACAATTTGGGTGGTCAAGCGATGTCGGCCATTCGGGATCATGGAGTCGGACACAGAGCTCAAGGATGTGATGTCTGCTATTTCGGGAGGCGCATATAGCGGTCCATGTCGTGAGACGGTAATGCGTTGCATGGCATCCTTGGCTCAAAAGGTAATTACTGTTGGTTTATTTGAATGTATGACTGCATTGCCTTTAAAAATAACTAAGGTAATTAATTTTGCTTGTTTCAGACACTTGTTGAAACAGGAGTCATGATGAACGGGTTGTTTCAAGACGGATTGAAGCCGTGCATATCTGGAGATATTTGGGGGGAGAATTCTGTTTCATTGTTGGCGGTAATGGTGCATTGGATCGACGGATCGTGGCAACTTATGAAGCGCTTGGTTATTTGCGAGCCCTACGGAAAGGTTTCCCACACAGGTGAGAATATTTTGCAAACGACAAAGCGCAGACTTGCTGGAGTGAATGTGGGAGAGCTTGTCGAAGCAGACGACTTGGAAGGCGTCGAAGCTGTGGACACTGTGTATGAATCAATATTCAGTAAGGTAAGAGTTAGTTTAGATTTTGGCTTTTTGTTTTTGCTTGTTATGTATTATGTCTGTGAATGAAGATGGTTTGACGGTTGCCTAGGTGTGCGACAATGGAGCAAACATGAAGAAAGGATGGGGTGCATTGGATGGACATACTTGTGTTACTCATGGCATTCAGTTGTGTGTCAACAAGTTCGTGGAGGAGCCGCACATCAAGGATTGTTCCCGAGCAATGCAAGGTCAGAGTGCCCACTTTTCTAGGAGCACTTTGGGCGCTGCCAAGCTGTCGGAGATTCAAACTCGGATGGGCCTTCCCACAAGCAAGCCAAGTACCAAGTCAGCCACTCGTTGGTTAGGCTTGTTTCCTCAGGCTGTGTGGTTTGTGCAGAACGCTGAAGCAATTACCGAGTATATGTTACAAGTAAGTTCTGTCTTGCGGTGTTTTCATTGCATTATTGTTAAGTTGCATTACTGTTCATTTACTGAGATATTAATTCTATACTAGGTACCCAATGGTTGCGTTGCCAATGACGATGGGAAGGTGTATTCGGACTTCGCCATCAACACTGAGGATTGGGAGACTATTCGAGAGCTAGCTGCGATCCTGTGGCCAGTGGCTCAAGTTGTGAATTTGCTGCATGGTGACTATGTTACCATATCACTTGTTTACCCTATGTTAGGCACTTTGTTAGAGCAACTGTCGTCACACAGGCCCGTTTCATTGCAAGATGAGCGGAGGGATATGGACTTGTACACCATCGAAGCGGCGGACATGGAGCCTCATATGGCGGAGGCAAGGGAGAGTCTGCGGGCCGGAATCATGGAGCGTTTTTTCACGAACATAAGGGAGAACGATTACATCAAGATAGGGATCGCGACATTGCTGGACATTCGGTGAGTACCTTGTAATGGTTGTGTGTGCATGTGTTTAAATTTTGCACATGTGTTTCTATTATATACCTGATAAATATATTAAATGTTGATAAATAGATGTGATTGTATCTGAGTGTCCTTGTGTGTGTGTGTTATGCATGTGTTTGTGTTTATATGCTTGTGTGTGTGTAGGCTTGTATGTGCATCTACTTCTGAATGTGTGTGTATGTGTGTGTGGTGTTCGTTTGTGTACCTATTTTGTATGCTCTCTACGTGTTTCTGTGTGTGTGTGTGTGTATGCAAATTTACTTGTGCATTTGCTATGTTCAACTGAAAATGTGAATTGTGCAGGTTTAAGAATCTGGACTTCAATGGCATTCGCCCAGACTTTGCGCCTACAATTTTGGCGGCTGCAAGAAGAGAATTTGGAGAGCAGTGGCGCACAGAGCCGGAAGAGAGCGAGGCAGAAGGCGGTGCCTATCCAGCTGCAGAGCTTGGCAAGCAATTGATGTCGTCGAAGAGTAAGTCTTTCACTGCATTCCTTTCCGGGGATTTGACTGGGCGTGTGACGCCCTCTACAGCCAAGCACGTGGAAAAGGATGACTTAGAGCGTTACCTTGAGCTGCCCCAAGAAACGGACAAGGACATTTGTGTGTTGACATGGTGGAAAACACATGCAGCTCTGTACCCCGACTTGGCTTTAATGGCGCGGCAGTACTTATCTATGCCTGCTACCTCTGCTGCATGCGAGCGTTTGTTCAACAAAGCGGGGCGAATGCATGACGCGTTCAAGAAGAACACCAAGGAAGATAGCCTAGAGGATGCCTTGTTAGTCTCATGTAATTGTTGAATTATGTATGCGCGAGGAATATGGTTGTCACAAGTCCAAACTGTAAGAAATGGTTGTCTTAAACCTGTTTTCATCCATATTTTGTGCATTTAATGTTCATTTGGTGGACTCGCACTGGCCATGCGATAAACCATTTGGCATTACTTGTCACATCATATGTGAAAAATGGTACTGCATCGGAATCTGTTTCCCTGTGATGGCAAGTGTCTTTTTTGAGCCGGAGGGCTATAAACTCACATACGTTGCTTGTGGCACTTGCCGGAGGGACCAAAAGCTTTGCTAAATTGTATGGGATAGACTGTAAAGTACTAAATATGTTTGCAGCGGGCAGAAAGTATGGGAAGTGAATTGTACGTATCTACTGTATGGGATCCAAGCATAAGCAGGCGCATAGAACTAATAGAGATGTAAAAATTCAAATTGCAGTACAAACTTCCCCCAAAATGCGCAATTTGTATCAATTTGCATGAGTACTTCGAGTACTTGTTGGAATCGCGAACCCAACGAATCCAACGGAACCAAAAAATTTAGAAGTACTCATGTACTCGGTTCCGGAATCAAAAACACAGGTACTCGCTGGATCCGGACCCTAGAATCACAGGTAATCGCTGGATCCGGACCCTAGAATCACAGGTAATCGCGGGATCCGAACCCTAGGTTCAGTAGGTAATCGCGGGGTCCGGACCCTAGAATCACAGGTAATCGTGGGGTCCGGACCCTAGAATCACAGGTAATCGCGGGGTCCGAACCCAGGGTTCAGTAGGTAATCGCGGGGTCCGAACCCTAGAATCACAGGTAATCGCGGGATCCGGATCCCTTTTTTAGAGGTACTCACTAGTTCCGGATCCAAAAAAATCAAGTACTCATGGATCCGAACCCAACAAAAAAATGGCGGATCCAGTCCCTGGTACCATGCCTCCGGGACACCGTTGTGGTCATAGCAGTTGCTAACCGTCCATATACTGTCGGCTCCATCGGAACGTCGTCGTTGGAATCCCCGCGCACGCGAGCGTCTTGCGTAGTAAGGAAACGGATAGTATAGCCCACTGCCAATAAACCGGCCGCTCCGACATGGGCCGCGTACGCCAAGGCAACCAAGTCCCCCACCTCCATGCATCCGAAACGTATGGGAAGAGACATCTTTGAGCGAGTGTTGCGGGGTAGGCTAGCTGTGGGAAAGCCCAATATCTCAGCCGCCACATATAGGGTGGCATTGTCAACGCGCTCGAGATAGGTCACGACGGTGCCACAGTAGCCCTCGCCTTTGCTGCCATGACCGCGGGGAGGGGGGCATGTTTCTTGGGGGGGGGGGGGGGGGGGGGGGGGGGGGGGGGGGGGGGGGGGGGGGGGGAGGATAGGGGCAAAGTTTCCGGAGTAGTGGCCGGAATGTTGATGGTTACGAAGCGCAATGTGAGAGTGCCGGTGAGCCGCTACACCCCTTAGACGTTCGCCATAGGCCTCGTACTTGCTTAAAGCCGTTTCGAACACATCTCGAGCAAAATTGGATTTACCTATTGCCCCCCACGCCCCCAATACTATCGTCCCTTCCGTGGAGACATGTACTTGTTAGCACTAGCATCCCGTTGCCTAGTGCTTACGTACAAGGTAGCTATTTGTCATCCTAGTACTTAGTGTTATGCTATTAGCGGTACTCTATTCCCTATTAGTGGCGGTTGGCCGGCCCAGTCGGTGCCCTCGCCGGCCGCCATCTCTCTCCTCTCACTTCTCTAGTCGCCACAATCGGCCCCCTTGTGGAAACTCTACTTGGAATTCCGAGCTCGAATAAAGTTGTTTACTCGTCAGTCCTTGGAGAACCCGGCTCAACAGGAAGTGGTTGCTCTTGCTCCTTGGCATGTACATCTGTGGTTAGTCGACGCCGATTGTGCTTTTTACGATTTGGCTTCGCCTACAGAACTAGACCAACCCATCTCGGTACTTGTACCTCATGTCGACGCGGAAGAGTCCATCGCTACGCTACAACAATTTTCTCCGCCGGCTACAGCTTTACTGACGGACCTCACGGAAGCGCGACCGTTAATTCGCACCGAGCTGACCGTGAAAACTCATGATGGTGGACACCACATTACGGGCTTTGTGGATTGTGCAGCGACTCTTGACTTCGTTTTTGAGGACTTTGTAGGACGCTTTGCCTTACATTCTCGCAAGTCTTTGACCAAGACACATGTTCGACTCGCCAACGGACAGCGTGTGACTTCGTCGACGGTCCGTGATGTTACTTTTGAGCTAGCTCGCCACGAATTTCATCGAACTTTTTACGTCTTACGTGATTTACGTGCTGCTGATTTAATCTTGGGTTTCCCATGGCTTCATGATGAACCGGCCTCTGTACAATTTGGTTCAACCATGTTTTTTACTCTAATGGACGGGAGAGCAATTGAGAGTCAGCTCGAGGAACGACGTCCTGAATGTCTCCTAATGTCCTCTAACAAAGTTCAGAAGCACATGCGTAAGACGCGCCGCAGCAGGGGACGTAATGCTGAATTTTACGTCATTGAACTTACGCCAGCCGCTTACCAACCAACCGACTTTCACACTAGAAAGGAGCTAACAACATATCAACGTGACAACTTCCGGTCGTTACTTTGCGAAGACTTCCCGGAGTTCCTGCAACATGTCGACTCTCCGCATGTAAGCCGACAGTGGGATCATCCCATTGAAACAACAAGCCCGATGAGACATCAACGGTTGAACAGATATTGCCACATGCAGAGCGCGCTGAGCTGAATCGACAACTCGAAGACGCAGTAGAAGCTGGTCTTATCCGTTCCCGCTACAGTGAGTTCGGCTCGCCAATTCTTTTTGTGCGCAAGGCTGATGGCTTGCTTCGTCGGTGTATAGACTACCGTGGCCTTAACGAGGTTACGCGTAAAGATGCTTACCCGCTTCCGCGTGTGGACGACACCCTTGATGAGGTTAAGGACGCGATCTTCCACACACACCTCGACCTCGCCTCCGGCTTTTGGCAAGTTCGAGTGCGTGACCAGGACATCCATAAGACGGCGTTTCGGACCCCTGATGCCTTAATGGAATGGGTCGCCATGCCGTTCGAAATGTGCAATGCACCGGCTACGATTCAACGGATGATGAATGACATACTTTGCGGCTTTTTACAAAAGGTCGTTACTGTCTACCTCGATGACGTCTGTATCTATAGTCGCACTATGGAGGAACACATGGAGCACATGCGTCTTGTGCTACAACGATTTAAGGAGGAGGGCCTGAAATTACGCCTTAAGAAATGCTTCTTCGGCCTTCAAGAGATGGAGTATTTTAGCTATACTGTGTCCGCTGGTAAAATTTCGGTTTCTACAAAGAAAGTCGAGGCCGTTGCAGACTGGCCAGTGCCTACGACGCAGAAAGAGGTTCGCAGTCTCGTATAGTTGCGCAACTTCTATGCCGGATTTACTCATCATTTCAGCGACCTTACGGCTCCATTGACGGACTTACTGCGGAAGTCCAAGCCACAGAACGTTACGATGACGCCTTCATGTTTGGAAGCCTTCGAGACTTTCAAGTTACGGCTCATTTCCGCGCCATGCCTTATCCTTTCGGGGATCAGCTCGGACGCGACGTTCACCGTAGCTACATATGCTTCAACAATGGGGATTGCAGCAGTCCTATTGCAAGACCAAGGAGGAGGCCTTCAACCAGCCTCTTACTAGGCGCGTAAGCTGAATCCAGCTGAGCGTGGTAACACTTACTCTGCGTACGACATAGAAGCTTTGGCCGTATGCGAAGCAGCCAAGCATTGGAGGTACTATCTTGAAGGATGCTCTAAGTTCCTTGTCGTAACAGACCACGACACACTGCTACATCTGCTCGGGCAACCGAACAAAAGGTTGAACAAGCGACAAGCAAGATACATGCGGGATTTGCAACCGTTTGTGGGCTCGATGACACTTGCATATCGCAAGGGAGCTCTGAACGAAGTTGACCCGTTGAGCCGGCGTCTAGACTTCGTACCTCAGGCCACAGTTCCGTTATTTTGGGATGGCGAGGTTCCGTCATATCAAGAATTACGACGGAAGTCCAATCTCATGTTTGACGACGCACAGTTAAACTTACTGACAGTTAACGCATTGCAGCTGAGCCATGAGTTCGCTAATCTCATTCGCGAGGGGTACTCCCAAGACTCGTTTTATGGGGACGAGGGTGAGTGGGCAAAAGACAGCCGGATAGAAGCCATAGTTGGATATGTTTGGCGCCTCGATCGCCTCTGTATTCCGCGCGGAACTCTGAGCTCCGACTGAGATTGATCACAGAGCTGCACGAAAGTTCGTCAACTGGTCACAAAGGAGTTGCTAGCACTCTTGCTAAAGCGCTCGACAGATTCTGGTGGAAACGACTTCGCCAAGATGTGAAAGATTTTTGTGAGCGCTGCGTCATATGTCGACGAGCAAAGATCCGACCGCAGATGGCTGCGACTCTTTACCCATTACCTCTTCCACCTAGACCGTGGCACACAATTGGTCTTGACTACCTGACACACTTGCCTGGGAGCAATGGCTTTAACAGTGTGCTGATTGTAGTAGACCATCTAACTACTCGAATGGCTCATTTTCTGCCGTGTACATAGATTGTTATTGCCGAAGAAGCTGATGCAACTTGTTTTTTACAGGGAGTCTACCGATTACATGGATGACTACCCCGTGTGCTGCCGGTCAGTGATCGCGGCCCGAAATTCGTCAGTACCTTCTAGCAAACACTTTGGCGACGCCTCGGAACGCGCTTCAGCATGTCTTCCAGTCGACACCATGAGACAGATGGAATGACATAGCGAGTGAACTGCACATTCCAGCAGCGTTTTCGTTGCTTCAATTGCTATGACGGCCTTGATTGGACGACACTACTACCACAAGTGGAATTTGCGTACAACGCCTCTCGAGCACTCGGAATTGAACACACACCGGTCGAGGCTTATTTTGGATTCTCTCATGAGAAGCCTCCTGACATGATGCTTAGCATGCGACCGTCAATTCCGGTTTCGCAAGACGCAACAAAACGGTTAAGATTGTTACAGGAAGTACATACTATGGTACAAAATGTGTTACAACTACACAAGGACGAGATGCCAGCGCGCACAGAACCGTCATTGCAGTAGGGGGAGGTGACAGAACCATTTAACAATTCCCTTGCACTTAGAAACATAAACTGCTAAAGTACAAGCAATAAAAAATCTCCTCAACTTCTCCAATTTGCACCGTTACATTGTCTTCAAGCAGCGACAGCGAGAGAACACAACATAATAGAATAGATTTGTGCTAGCAATTAGCTGAAGAAGGCTAATCGCTACACGCTCCTCTCCATCACCCACACCCTCAAAACCCGTTGCTACGCAGGCATCCGCACACACCTCGGCAAAATTAAAGCAACCGCTCACTAGGAAACGACCTCGCAAACACACTTGCTAACCAAGTTGCAGATGGACACCCCCCCGACACAACATAAACCACACGTTCAGACGTGTCGATAGGCCAATGGACATGGCCATACACCCTCATTCCACAAACCCTAGGGGAACCCATTCCCTACAGATACACAAACCTCAAAACTAACGCTCACACTCACACACCAAACACACCCACATACCCCTCTCAC
>JAPMLY010003273.1:0-28385 GCA_026401115.1 Tetraselmis chui | reverse complement strand
GGTCGACAAGAGGAAAAGACAGCGCGCTGGCGCGGTTGGCGGTCTCGGCTGCGAAGAAAAAAGTTTTGACGAGTTCCCGCTAGGTTTGGCCAAGTTCTGCGGTCTCCCGCCGTTGTAGGGGAATTTTGAAAACGCCCAACTGTTGGATGAAACTCGAATAATCAATATTGTGTTGATTTGCATGCCAACGTATCCGAAACCCTAAATTTACCCTAATATTGAGTTGTTCCTCCATCGTTTGCTATGCACTTCCTTAGCCGTTTGGGGATGGAGTTGAACACGGCGCAATGGGCAGAGTAAGGAATTGTTTCCCACTCGTGTTGTATGGCCGCCTCAAAATTGCGTGGGGACAAGTCCAATCTTTTTGTAATCTACTCAACACAATACCCCACATGTTTTCAATCCAACTAAGGTCAGGGCTTTTGGCAGGCCATTGCATCACTTGAAAGCCGGATAGAGACGAAAGCCAATTTCTAACCTTCTTGCAAGCATGAGCTTTAGCGTTATCTTGCTGAAAAATCCACTCATGTTGCGCCTCGGCCGAGGGCCTTTTTGCCATCAAAGCCTCACACGCGGGTATCATGTGCTCTTGCAACAAGGTGAGGTGCTCCTCACCGTTTACGCCCTTGCTCTTTGCGTTTATCGCCGCCGCTCCCCAGTGTCACAAACAAAGGTGTCCTCCCATACTTGCTAACACCACCATACCCGTGCACTTTGATACAGTTTTGCTCAGATACCTTGGTTGGCGGTTCATCCTCGAAAAGCACCCACTCTTTGTTCCCGGGCCCCTTATTGGACAGCCAAAAGTACTTGTTGTCTGTCACAACCACATTGTGCCATGACTTCCGTACCCATTGTTTGGCATAGCATAGCCGTGCGCGCATGTGCTTGACTGTTAGTGAAACACGCTTCCTCGGCCTCATTTGGCGCGCTTGATACTTGTTCACGTACCAGCGGACCGTGTCAACACTCACAGTTACTACTAGCCTATGTTTTAGCATCTTGGCAAGTTGGGGGCACTGATCGCCGCGATTTAAACCCACCTTCAGAAGGAGGGTGGCTTCTCGGGACGCCAAGGGCGCTCGGGGCATGCCCGCCCTAGGCGTGTCGTCCACTGTCCCGGTAGCTTTAGCGCGCCGACACCACTTCTCGACAACCCTCACGGCTGCTTTACACTCCTGCGCGGCCTTACGAGCGCTGCCAAGTCGTTCGGCTTCGTGGACGAGGCGCCAACGCCTTGCGAGTACATATGGAGAAGGTGGCATACTACGAAACGGCGGCAGCCGACGTGAGCAATAAGGTCGACAAAAGGAAAAGACAGCGCGCTGGCGCGGTTGGCGGTCTCGGCTGCGAAGAAAAAAGTTTTGACGAGTTCCCGCTAGGTTTGGCCAAGTTCTGCGGTCTCCCGCCGTTGTAGGGGAATTTTGAAAACGCCCAACTGTTGGATGAAACTCGAATAATCAATATTGTGTTGATTTGCATGCCAACGTATCCGAAACCCTAAATTTACCCTAATATTGAGTTGTTCCTCCATCGTTTGCTATGCACTTCCTTAGCCGTTTGGGGATGGAGTTGAACACGGCGCAATGGGCAGAGTAAGGAATTGTTTCCCACTCGTGTTGTATGGCCGCCTCAAAATTGCGTGGGGACAAGTCCAATCTTTTTGTAATCTACTCAACACAATACCCCACATGTTTTCAATCCAACTAAGGTCAGGGCTTTTGGCAGGCCATTGCATCACTTGAAAGCCGGATAGAGACGAAAGCCAATTTCTAACCTTCTTGCAAGCATGAGCTTTAGCGTTATCTTGCTGAAAAATCCACTCATGTTGCGCCTCGGCCGAGGGCCTTTTTGCCATCAAAGCCTCACACGCGGGTATCATGTGCTCTTGCAACAAGGTGAGGTGCTCCTCACCGTTTACGCCCTTGCTCTTTGCGTTTATCGCCGCCGCTCCCCAGTGTCACAAACAAAGGTGTCCTCCCATACTTGCTAACACCACCATACCCGTGCACTTTGATACAGTTTTGCTCAGATACCTTGGTTGGCGGTTCATCCTCGAAAAGCACCCACTCTTTGTTCCCGGGCCCCTTATTGGACAGCCAAAAGTACTTGTTGTCTGTCACAACCACATTGTGCCATGACTTCCGTACCCATTGTTTGGCATAGCATAGCCGTGCGCGCATGTGCTTGACTGTTAGTGAAACACGCTTCCTCGGCCTCATTTGGCGCGCTTGATACTTGTTCACGTACCAGCGGACCGTGTCAACACTCACAGTTACTACTAGCCTATGTTTTAGCATCTTGGCAAGTTGGGGGCACTGATCGCCGCGATTTAAACCCACCTTCAGAAGGAGGGTGGCTTCTCGGGACGCCAAGGGCGCTCGGGGCATGCCCGCCCTAGGCGTGTCGTCCACTGTCCCGGTAGCTTTAGCGCGCCGACACCACTTCTCGACAACCCTCACGGCTGCTTTACACTCCTGCGCGGCCTTACGAGCGCTGCCAAGTCGTTCGGCTTCGTGGACGAGGCGCCAACGCCTTGCGAGTACATATGGAGAAGGTGGCATACTACGAAACGGCGGCAGCCGACGTGAGCAATAAGGTCGACAAGAGGAAAAGACAGCGCGCTGGCGCGGTTGGCGGTCTCGGCTGCGAAGAAAAAAGTTTTGACGAGTTCCCGCTAGGTTTGGCCAAGTTCTGCGGTCTCCCGCCGTTGTAGGGGAATTTTGAAAACGCCCAACTGTTGGATGAAACTCGAATAATCAATATTGTGTTGATTTGCATGCCAACGTATCCGAAACCCTAAATTTACCCTAATATTGAGTTGTTCCTCCATCGTTTGCTATGCACTTCCTTAGCCGTTTGGGGATGGAGTTGAACACGGCGCAATGGGCAGAGTAAGGAATTGTTTCCCACTCGTGTTGTATGGCCGCCTCAAAATTGCGTGGGGACAAGTCCAATCTTTTTGTAATCTACTCAACACAATACCCCACATGTTTTCAATCCAACTAAGGTCAGGGCTTTTGGCAGGCCATTGCATCACTTGAAAGCCGGATAGAGACGAAAGCCAATTTCTAACCTTCTTGCAAGCATGAGCTTTAGCGTTATCTTGCTGAAAAATCCACTCATGTTGCGCCTCGGCCGAGGGCCTTTTTGCCATCAAAGCCTCACACGCGGGTATCATGTGCTCTTGCAACAAGGTGAGGTGCTCCTCACCGTTTACGCCCTTGCTCTTTGCGTTTATCGCCGCCGCTCCCCAGTGTCACAAACAAAGGTGTCCTCCCATACTTGCTAACACCACCATACCCGTGCACTTTGATACAGTTTTGCTCAGATACCTTGGTTGGCGGTTCATCCTCGAAAAGCACCCACTCTTTGTTCCCGGGCCCCTTATTGGACAGCCAAAAGTACTTGTTGTCTGTCACAACCACATTGTGCCATGACTTCCGTACCCATTGTTTGGCATAGCATAGCCGTGCGCGCATGTGCTTGACTGTTAGTGAAACACGCTTCCTCGGCCTCATTTGGCGCGCTTGATACTTGTTCACGTACCAGCGGACCGTGTCAACACTCACAGTTACTACTAGCCTATGTTTTAGCATCTTGGCAAGTTGGGGGCACTGATCGCCGCGATTTAAACCCACCTTCAGAAGGAGGGTGGCTTCTCGGGACGCCAAGGGCGCTCGGGGCATGCCCGCCCTAGGCGTGTCGTCCACTGTCCCGGTAGCTTTAGCGCGCCGACACCACTTCTCGACAACCCTCACGGCTGCTTTACACTCCTGCGCGGCCTTACGAGCGCTGCCAAGTCGTTCGGCTTCGTGGACGAGGCGCCAACGCCTTGCGAGTACATATGGAGAAGGTGGCATACTACGAAACGGCGGCAGCCGACGTGAGCAATAAGGTCGACAAGAGGAAAAGACAGCGCGCTGGCGCGGTTGGCGGTCTCGGCTGCGAAGAAAAAAGTTTTGACGAGTTCCCGCTAGGTTTGGCCAAGTTCTGCGGTCTCCCGCCGTTGTAGGGGAATTTTGAAAACGCCCAACTGTTGGATGAAACTCGAATAATCAATATTGTGTTGATTTGCATGCCAACGTATCCGAAACCCTAAATTTACCCTAATATTGAGTTGTTCCTCCATCGTTTGCTATGCACTTCCTTAGCCGTTTGGGGATGGAGTTGAACACGGCGCAATGGGCAGAGTAAGGAATTGTTTCCCACTCGTGTTGTATGGCCGCCTCAAAATTGCGTGGGGACAAGTCCAATCTTTTTGTAATCTACTCAACACAATACCCCACATGTTTTCAATCCAACTAAGGTCAGGGCTTTTGGCAGGCCATTGCATCACTTGAAAGCCGGATAGAGACGAAAGCCAATTTCTAACCTTCTTGCAAGCATGAGCTTTAGCGTTATCTTGCTGAAAAATCCACTCATGTTGCGCCTCGGCCGAGGGCCTTTTTGCCATCAAAGCCTCACACGCGGGTATCATGTGCTCTTGCAACAAGGTGAGGTGCTCCTCACCGTTTACGCCCTTGCTCTTTGCGTTTATCGCCGCCGCTCCCCAGTGTCACAAACAAAGGTGTCCTCCCATACTTGCTAACACCACCATACCCGTGCACTTTGATACAGTTTTGCTCAGATACCTTGGTTGGCGGTTCATCCTCGAAAAGCACCCACTCTTTGTTCCCGGGCCCCTTATTGGACAGCCAAAAGTACTTGTTGTCTGTCACAACCACATTGTGCCATGACTTCCGTACCCATTGTTTGGCATAGCATAGCCGTGCGCGCATGTGCTTGACTGTTAGTGAAACACGCTTCCTCGGCCTCATTTGGCGCGCTTGATACTTGTTCACGTACCAGCGGACCGTGTCAACACTCACAGTTACTACTAGCCTATGTTTTAGCATCTTGGCAAGTTGGGGGCACTGATCGCCGCGATTTAAACCCACCTTCAGAAGGAGGGTGGCTTCTCGGGACGCCAAGGGCGCTCGGGGCATGCCCGCCCTAGGCGTGTCGTCCACTGTCCCGGTAGCTTTAGCGCGCCGACACCACTTCTCGACAACCCTCACGGCTGCTTTACACTCCTGCGCGGCCTTACGAGCGCTGCCAAGTCGTTCGGCTTCGTGGACGAGGCGCCAACGCCTTGCGAGTACATATGGAGAAGGTGGCATACTACGAAACGGCGGCAGCCGACGTGAGCAATAAGGTCGACAAAGGAAAAGACAGCGCGCTGGCGCGGTTGGCGGTCTCGGCTGCGAAGAAAAAAGTTTTGACGAGTTCCCGCTAGGTTTGGCCAAGTTCTGCGGTCTCCCGCCGTTGTAGGGGAATTTTGAAAACGCCCAACTGTTGGATGAAACTCGAATAATCAATATTGTGTTGATTTGCATGCCAACGTATCCGAAACCCTAAATTTACCCTAATATTGAGTTGTTCCTCCATCGTTTGCTATGCACTTCCTTAGCCGTTTGGGGATGGAGTTGAACACGGCGCAATGGGCAGAGTAAGGAATTGTTTCCCACTCGTGTTGTATGGCCGCCTCAAAATTGCGTGGGGACAAGTCCAATCTTTTTGTAATCTACTCAACACAATACCCCACATGTTTTCAATCCAACTAAGGTCAGGGCTTTTGGCAGGCCATTGCATCACTTGAAAGCCGGATAGAGACGAAAGCCAATTTCTAACCTTCTTGCAAGCATGAGCTTTAGCGTTATCTTGCTGAAAAATCCACTCATGTTGCGCCTCGGCCGAGGGCCTTTTTGCCATCAAAGCCTCACACGCGGGTATCATGTGCTCTTGCAACAAGGTGAGGTGCTCCTCACCGTTTACGCCCTTGCTCTTTGCGTTTATCGCCGCCGCTCCCCAGTGTCACAAACAAAGGTGTCCTCCCATACTTGCTAACACCACCATACCCGTGCACTTTGATACAGTTTTGCTCAGATACCTTGGTTGGCGGTTCATCCTCGAAAAGCACCCACTCTTTGTTCCCGGGCCCCTTATTGGACAGCCAAAAGTACTTGTTGTCTGTCACAACCACATTGTGCCATGACTTCCGTACCCATTGTTTGGCATAGCATAGCCGTGCGCGCATGTGCTTGACTGTTAGTGAAACACGCTTCCTCGGCCTCATTTGGCGCGCTTGATACTTGTTCACGTACCAGCGGACCGTGTCAACACTCACAGTTACTACTAGCCTATGTTTTAGCATCTTGGCAAGTTGGGGGCACTGATCGCCGCGATTTAAACCCACCTTCAGAAGGAGGGTGGCTTCTCGGGACGCCAAGGGCGCTCGGGGCATGCCCGCCCTAGGCGTGTCGTCCACTGTCCCGGTAGCTTTAGCGCGCCGACACCACTTCTCGACAACCCTCACGGCTGCTTTACACTCCTGCGCGGCCTTACGAGCGCTGCCAAGTCGTTCGGCTTCGTGGACGAGGCGCCAACGCCTTGCGAGTACATATGGAGAAGGTGGCATACTACGAAACGGCGGCAGCCGACGTGAGCAATAAGGTCGACAAAAGGAAAAGACAGCGCGCTGGCGCGGTTGGCGGTCTCGGCTGCGAAGAAAAAAGTTTTGACGAGTTCCCGCTAGGTTTGGCCAAGTTCTGCGGTCTCCCGCCGTTGTAGGGGAATTTTGAAAACGCCCAACTGTTGGATGAAACTCGAATAATCAATATTGTGTTGATTTGCATGCCAACGTATCCGAAACCCTAAATTTACCCTAATATTGAGTTGTTCCTCCATCGTTTGCTATGCACTTCCTTAGCCGTTTGGGGATGGAGTTGAACACGGCGCAATGGGCAGAGTAAGGAATTGTTTCCCACTCGTGTTGTATGGCCGCCTCAAAATTGCGTGGGGACAAGTCCAATCTTTTTGTAATCTACTCAACACAATACCCCACATGTTTTCAATCCAACTAAGGTCAGGGCTTTTGGCAGGCCATTGCATCACTTGAAAGCCGGATAGAGACGAAAGCCAATTTCTAACCTTCTTGCAAGCATGAGCTTTAGCGTTATCTTGCTGAAAAATCCACTCATGTTGCGCCTCGGCCGAGGGCCTTTTTGCCATCAAAGCCTCACACGCGGGTATCATGTGCTCTTGCAACAAGGTGAGGTGCTCCTCACCGTTTACGCCCTTGCTCTTTGCGTTTATCGCCGCCGCTCCCCAGTGTCACAAACAAAGGTGTCCTCCCATACTTGCTAACACCACCATACCCGTGCACTTTGATACAGTTTTGCTCAGATACCTTGGTTGGCGGTTCATCCTCGAAAAGCACCCACTCTTTGTTCCCGGGCCCCTTATTGGACAGCCAAAAGTACTTGTTGTCTGTCACAACCACATTGTGCCATGACTTCCGTACCCATTGTTTGGCATAGCATAGCCGTGCGCGCATGTGCTTGACTGTTAGTGAAACACGCTTCCTCGGCCTCATTTGGCGCGCTTGATACTTGTTCACGTACCAGCGGACCGTGTCAACACTCACAGTTACTACTAGCCTATGTTTTAGCATCTTGGCAAGTTGGGGGCACTGATCGCCGCGATTTAAACCCACCTTCAGAAGGAGGGTGGCTTCTCGGGACGCCAAGGGCGCTCGGGGCATGCCCGCCCTAGGCGTGTCGTCCACTGTCCCGGTAGCTTTAGCGCGCCGACACCACTTCTCGACAACCCTCACGGCTGCTTTACACTCCTGCGCGGCCTTACGAGCGCTGCCAAGTCGTTCGGCTTCGTGGACGAGGCGCCAACGCCTTGCGAGTACATATGGAGAAGGTGGCATACTACGAAACGGCGGCAGCCGACGTGAGCAATAAGGTCGACAAGAGGAAAAGACAGCGCGCTGGCGCGGTTGGCGGTCTCGGCTGCGAAGAAAAAAGTTTTGACGAGTTCCCGCTAGGTTTGGCCAAGTTCTGCGGTCTCCCGCCGTTGTAGGGGAATTTTGAAAACGCCCAACTGTTGGATGAAACTCGAATAATCAATATTGTGTTGATTTGCATGCCAACGTATCCGAAACCCTAAATTTACCCTAATATTGAGTTGTTCCTCCATCGTTTGCTATGCACTTCCTTAGCCGTTTGGGGATGGAGTTGAACACGGCGCAATGGGCAGAGTAAGGAATTGTTTCCCACTCGTGTTGTATGGCCGCCTCAAAATTGCGTGGGGACAAGTCCAATCTTTTTGTAATCTACTCAACACAATACCCCACATGTTTTCAATCCAACTAAGGTCAGGGCTTTTGGCAGGCCATTGCATCACTTGAAAGCCGGATAGAGACGAAAGCCAATTTCTAACCTTCTTGCAAGCATGAGCTTTAGCGTTATCTTGCTGAAAAATCCACTCATGTTGCGCCTCGGCCGAGGGCCTTTTTGCCATCAAAGCCTCACACGCGGGTATCATGTGCTCTTGCAACAAGGTGAGGTGCTCCTCACCGTTTACGCCCTTGCTCTTTGCGTTTATCGCCGCCGCTCCCCAGTGTCACAAACAAAGGTGTCCTCCCATACTTGCTAACACCACCATACCCGTGCACTTTGATACAGTTTTGCTCAGATACCTTGGTTGGCGGTTCATCCTCGAAAAGCACCCACTCTTTGTTCCCGGGCCCCTTATTGGACAGCCAAAAGTACTTGTTGTCTGTCACAACCACATTGTGCCATGACTTCCGTACCCATTGTTTGGCATAGCATAGCCGTGCGCGCATGTGCTTGACTGTTAGTGAAACACGCTTCCTCGGCCTCATTTGGCGCGCTTGATACTTGTTCACGTACCAGCGGACCGTGTCAACACTCACAGTTACTACTAGCCTATGTTTTAGCATCTTGGCAAGTTGGGGGCACTGATCGCCGCGATTTAAACCCACCTTCAGAAGGAGGGTGGCTTCTCGGGACGCCAAGGGCGCTCGGGGCATGCCCGCCCTAGGCGTGTCGTCCACTGTCCCGGTAGCTTTAGCGCGCCGACACCACTTCTCGACAACCCTCACGGCTGCTTTACACTCCTGCGCGGCCTTACGAGCGCTGCCAAGTCGTTCGGCTTCGTGGACGAGGCGCCAACGCCTTGCGAGTACATATGGAGAAGGTGGCATACTACGAAACGGCGGCAGCCGACGTGAGCAATAAGGTCGACAAAAAGAAAAGACAGCGCGCTGGCGCGGTTGGCGGTCTCGGCTGCGAAGAAAAAAGTTTTGACGAGTTCCCGCTAGGTTTGGCCAAGTTCTGCGGTCTCCCGCCGTTGTAGGGGAATTTTGAAAACGCCCAACTGTTGGATGAAACTCGAATAATCAATATTGTGTTGATTTGCATGCCAACGTATCCGAAACCCTAAATTTACCCTAATATTGAGTTGTTCCTCCATCGTTTGCTATGCACTTCCTTAGCCGTTTGGGGATGGAGTTGAACACGGCGCAATGGGCAGAGTAAGGAATTGTTTCCCACTCGTGTTGTATGGCCGCCTCAAAATTGCGTGGGGACAAGTCCAATCTTTTTGTAATCTACTCAACACAATACCCCACATGTTTTCAATCCAACTAAGGTCAGGGCTTTTGGCAGGCCATTGCATCACTTGAAAGCCGGATAGAGACGAAAGCCAATTTCTAACCTTCTTGCAAGCATGAGCTTTAGCGTTATCTTGCTGAAAAATCCACTCATGTTGCGCCTCGGCCGAGGGCCTTTTTGCCATCAAAGCCTCACACGCGGGTATCATGTGCTCTTGCAACAAGGTGAGGTGCTCCTCACCGTTTACGCCCTTGCTCTTTGCGTTTATCGCCGCCGCTCCCCAGTGTCACAAACAAAGGTGTCCTCCCATACTTGCTAACACCACCATACCCGTGCACTTTGATACAGTTTTGCTCAGATACCTTGGTTGGCGGTTCATCCTCGAAAAGCACCCACTCTTTGTTCCCGGGCCCCTTATTGGACAGCCAAAAGTACTTGTTGTCTGTCACAACCACATTGTGCCATGACTTCCGTACCCATTGTTTGGCAAAGCATAGCCGTGCGCGCATGTGCTTGACTGTTAGTGAAACACGCTTCCTCGGCCTCATTTGGCGCGCTTGATACTTGTTCACGTACCAGCGGACCGTGTCAACACTCACAGTTACTACTAGCCTATGTTTTAGCATCTTGGCAAGTTGGGGGCACTGATCGCCGCGATTTAAACCCACCTTCAGAAGGAGGGTGGCTTCTCGGGACGCCAAGGGCGCTCGGGGCATGCCCGCCCTAGGCGTGTCGTCCACTGTCCCGGTAGCTTTAGCGCGCCGACACCACTTCTCGACAACCCTCACGGCTGCTTTACACTCCTGCGCGGCCTTACGAGCGCTGCCAAGTCGTTCGGCTTCGTGGACGAGGCGCCAACGCCTTGCGAGTACATATGGAGAAGGTGGCATACTACGAAACGGCGGCAGCCGACGTGAGCAATAAGGTCGACAAAAGGAAAAGACAGCGCGCTGGCGCGGTTGGCGGTCTCGGCTGCGAAGAAAAAAGTTTTGACGAGTTCCCGCTAGGTTTGGCCAAGTTCTGCGGTCTCCCGCCGTTGTAGGGGAATTTTGAAAACGCCCAACTGTTGGATGAAACTCGAATAATCAATATTGTGTTGATTTGCATGCCAACGTATCCGAAACCCTAAATTTACCCTAATATTGAGTTGTTCCTCCATCGTTTGCTATGCACTTCCTTAGCCGTTTGGGGATGGAGTTGAACACGGCGCAATGGGCAGAGTAAGGAATTGTTTCCCACTCGTGTTGTATGGCCGCCTCAAAATTGCGTGGGGACAAGTCCAATCTTTTTGTAATCTACTCAACACAATACCCCACATGTTTTCAATCCAACTAAGGTCAGGGCTTTTGGCAGGCCATTGCATCACTTGAAAGCCGGATAGAGACGAAAGCCAATTTCTAACCTTCTTGCAAGCATGAGCTTTAGCGTTATCTTGCTGAAAAATCCACTCATGTTGCGCCTCGGCCGAGGGCCTTTTTGCCATCAAAGCCTCACACGCGGGTATCATGTGCTCTTGCAACAAGGTGAGGTGCTCCTCACCGTTTACGCCCTTGCTCTTTGCGTTTATCGCCGCCGCTCCCCAGTGTCACAAACAAAGGTGTCCTCCCATACTTGCTAACACCACCATACCCGTGCACTTTGATACAGTTTTGCTCAGATACCTTGGTTGGCGGTTCATCCTCGAAAAGCACCCACTCTTTGTTCCCGGGCCCCTTATTGGACAGCCAAAAGTACTTGTTGTCTGTCACAACCACATTGTGCCATGACTTCCGTACCCATTGTTTGGCATAGCATAGCCGTGCGCGCATGTGCTTGACTGTTAGTGAAACACGCTTCCTCGGCCTCATTTGGCGCGCTTGATACTTGTTCACGTACCAGCGGACCGTGTCAACACTCACAGTTACTACTAGCCTATGTTTTAGCATCTTGGCAAGTTGGGGGCACTGATCGCCGCGATTTAAACCCACCTTCAGAAGGAGGGTGGCTTCTCGGGACGCCAAGGGCGCTCGGGGCATGCCCGCCCTAGGCGTGTCGTCCACTGTCCCGGTAGCTTTAGCGCGCCGACACCACTTCTCGACAACCCTCACGGCTGCTTTACACTCCTGCGCGGCCTTACGAGCGCTGCCAAGTCGTTCGGCTTCGTGGACGAGGCGCCAACGCCTTGCGAGTACATATGGAGAAGGTGGCATACTACGAAACGGCGGCAGCCGACGTGAGCAATAAGGTCGACAAAAGGAAAAGACAGCGCGCTGGCGCGGTTGGCGGTCTCGGCTGCGAAGAAAAAAGTTTTGACGAGTTCCCGCTAGGTTTGGCCAAGTTCTGCGGTCTCCCGCCGTTGTAGGGGAATTTTGAAAACGCCCAACTGTTGGATGAAACTCGAATAATCAATATTGTGTTGATTTGCATGCCAACGTATCCGAAACCCTAAATTTACCCTAATATTGAGTTGTTCCTCCATCGTTTGCTATGCACTTCCTTAGCCGTTTGGGGATGGAGTTGAACACGGCGCAATGGGCAGAGTAAGGAATTGTTTCCCACTCGTGTTGTATGGCCGCCTCAAAATTGCGTGGGGACAAGTCCAATCTTTTTGTAATCTACTCAACACAATACCCCACATGTTTTCAATCCAACTAAGGTCAGGGCTTTTGGCAGGCCATTGCATCACTTGAAAGCCGGATAGAGACGAAAGCCAATTTCTAACCTTCTTGCAAGCATGAGCTTTAGCGTTATCTTGCTGAAAAATCCACTCATGTTGCGCCTCGGCCGAGGGCCTTTTTGCCATCAAAGCCTCACACGCGGGTATCATGTGCTCTTGCAACAAGGTGAGGTGCTCCTCACCGTTTACGCCCTTGCTCTTTGCGTTTATCGCCGCCGCTCCCCAGTGTCACAAACAAAGGTGTCCTCCCATACTTGCTAACACCACCATACCCGTGCACTTTGATACAGTTTTGCTCAGATACCTTGGTTGGCGGTTCATCCTCGAAAAGCACCCACTCTTTGTTCCCGGGCCCCTTATTGGACAGCCAAAAGTACTTGTTGTCTGTCACAACCACATTGTGCCATGACTTCCGTACCCATTGTTTGGCATAGCATAGCCGTGCGCGCATGTGCTTGACTGTTAGTGAAACACGCTTCCTCGGCCTCATTTGGCGCGCTTGATACTTGTTCACGTACCAGCGGACCGTGTCAACACTCACAGTTACTACTAGCCTATGTTTTAGCATCTTGGCAAGTTGGGGGCACTGATCGCCGCGATTTAAACCCACCTTCAGAAGGAGGGTGGCTTCTCGGGACGCCAAGGGCGCTCGGGGCATGCCCGCCCTAGGCGTGTCGTCCACTGTCCCGGTAGCTTTAGCGCGCCGACACCACTTCTCGACAACCCTCACGGCTGCTTTACACTCCTGCGCGGCCTTACGAGCGCTGCCAAGTCGTTCGGCTTCGTGGACGAGGCGCCAACGCCTTGCGAGTACATATGGAGAAGGTGGCATACTACGAAACGGCGGCAGCCGACGTGAGCAATAAGGTCGACAAAAGGAAAAGACAGCGCGCTGGCGCGGTTGGCGGTCTCGGCTGCGAAGAAAAAAGTTTTGACGAGTTCCCGCTAGGTTTGGCCAAGTTCTGCGGTCTCCCGCCGTTGTAGGGGAATTTTGAAAACGCCCAACTGTTGGATGAAACTCGAATAATCAATATTGTGTTGATTTGCATGCCAACGTATCCGAAACCCTAAATTTACCCTAATATTGAGTTGTTCCTCCATCGTTTGCTATGCACTTCCTTAGCCGTTTGGGGATGGAGTTGAACACGGCGCAATGGGCAGAGTAAGGAATTGTTTCCCACTCGTGTTGTATGGCCGCCTCAAAATTGCGTGGGGACAAGTCCAATCTTTTTGTAATCTACTCAACACAATACCCCACATCATCTGGTTCTTCGTGTAAGCAATGTTCTCAATTATTTAGTCAGATTGTTTTAAATCTGGAGGTTTGCAAAACTTACTTACATTGGTGACAGAACGCACACATGAACGGTAAAGCGTTACTGTAAAAGCCGTGCGTCTTGCCCAGTCCTCGAGGTAGTCCTTGAGGACTGAGGAAACACCCAACGCAACGCCCCGTGCCCTCCCCCGAGCAGCACTAGATAGCGGCAGCCCCTTAAGCCGGTGCAACCCCCGAGTAAGGCTAGGGATCAGCCATCGATGCATCGTCATCGATATTATCATCATCACCTGGTGATAGTGCCATCGATGTGATAGGGTGCGACATCGACATCGACACGATGGCAGTAGTGCTAGTATCAATGCCACCAATAATCAAAACAATTGGAAAATATTGCTTATCTAAGTCCGATGTATCGATATATCGTCCCAAATATCGATACATCGGCGATAATATTGGATTAAATTGCCATCGATGTCAGCATCTCAAACTATCAACACCATCAACATCGACAATCCAAGATATCAATACCATCAACATCGACGTTTCAAAGTATCATTACCATCAACATCGACAAAATTCACTTGATCCCCAGCCTTACCCCCGAGCACTGGCACTTTTTGCTTTGCGCTCGCCCATCTCGCTCGCGCAATTGCAGTCTCGACTCTCGTAGTCGAGCAGGGTGTCAGTTTACATCGTCTCATGCGCACTCGAGCGTCACGAGACACTTTCCCACGTTCTAGGTCGCCGTCTAACAACATGCAGCATGAGCCGTCGTCCTCCGCTCCCGGAGTCGACACTCTCCCCTCTTTAATTGAACAGCGTACTTCCGAACAGATTCAAAGCGCGGTGTCAGCCCTCGAACTCCGACTCGCTGAGAAAATTCGGGCGTCTAACACCGCCTTACTAGCCTAGCTCGAACGTTTAACATGCCCACCCGTGTTTACGAATCAAAAGCAGCCCATTCCCCCTGACGCGGCCATTGCGATTGAGGGTGGTAAGGCAGCCCCTGAGCCGCCTATCGACCTGCTGAACGACGACCCCGAGCTCCACGAGCCCGAGTTCGTCGACTTTGCCGCCTACGGTAAAATCATCCCTGCCGGTTTGAAATAGCCCCCTCGCGGCATCGACGAACTTCGCCTTTGGACGCTAACGGACGACACGGCCCGCTTCCTTAACGACAGAAAATCTCAAGCGGGGTACGACGAATACCTCCACATCGGGTGCCATGCCTTCTTCGACAGCTGCGCCAACGCGGCAATCGGCGAGGCTTTGCACGCGTTGTCAACCGGGCCTCCTATACCACCGGAGCAGGCAGCGGCCGTTGCCCTCATCCGAGCGGGTCATCGCACCCACACAGCGACGGAGAGGGCCGCCCGTACTCGATTGGGCTTCCTCCGCCTCACCAAGGGCAGACAACGGGCTCGGATTCGGACCGAGTGTTCGCCGAACTCGCATACCAGCGTTTCTGCCGCCCGCGCCCTACCGCGGTCTCAAGCGCACTGGACGAGCTACGCCAAGCGTTCGTCGACATGACGCTCGAAGTCAGCTTACATGCCGCCAGCAAAGAAGCTCCTCGAGCAGCGTTCGCAAGAGCTACGCCGGACAAGCAACCCGGACATGACGCCAAGGCCAATGAGGCGGCCGTCGACAAGCGCAAGGCCGCAGCAGGAGGAGCAGCGGCAGCACCGGCCGGAACCAAGCCCTACGACGGGGCGAAACCCGCCACGAAGAAGTGATGGTGTGGCCCGCCGCACCGATTCCTGCTCCCCGTCATCCAACTACATGAGTCACCGCGTGCGGCTAAGATGGCGGGAGTGGGAGCATATCGGCGCGAGCGGTCAAGTCGTGAGCTGGATCCGCCATGGCGTGCGGGTCAAGTTCAAAAATGGCCTACGTCCCCGACCTTTCAACCACGGAGTCTCTATGAAAGACGCCACCCAGCCTCGACTCGACTTCCTAGCGACGGAGCTCCCACGCTTCGAAGCCTGCGGAGCATGGGAGCGCGCCTACAACACCCGCTACGTCTCCCGCATGTTTCTCGTCCCCAAGCCCGGAGTGAACAAATGGCGTCTTATTATCGACCTCCGCGAACTAAGCAGCTACTGCGCGGAATTCAAGATGTCGTGTGAGACCCTCAAGCACTTACGCCACATGTCCCGCTCGGGCGACTACTTCGTCTCCCTCGACCTCGCGGACGGCTGCTACACGCTCGGCATCCGGGAAGAGGACCGCGACTTCTTCACAGTCAATTACAGAGGCAAGTTGTGGCGCCTCGCGTTCCTTCCGATGGGCTGGTCGGGGTCCGCTTACTATTTTTGCAAGCTCACACAAGCGTTCACAAACAACCTACGACAGGCGCCTACGCCGATGACCGCCAACACCGCGACGCCTTACAAACCCTCGCGACGTTTCCTTCGCAACGTCCGGTGGCGCGGCGTACGCCTACTACCCTACATGGACGACTTCATGTTCATGGCCAGCTCGTACGAGGCAGCTATCTTGCTACGCGACCGCGTCGAGACCCTACTACACCAGCTCGGCCTCCAACGCAACCCCGACAAAGGCATGTGGCAGCCCACACAAGTGGGCAACCACCTTGGCCTTACAGTCGACCTCCTAAACAGCGAATTTCGAGCCCCTACCGACAAACTACAAGCCCTCGCCAAGCAGGCTTCAGCGCTATTCGGCCGCGCGGCGACTACCGCTCGGTGGCTACCCGCCAGACAACTCGCGGCATTCGCAGGAAAGGCGCAATTCCTCTACCTCGCCATCGCGCCGGCGCGTTTTTTTCTGCGCGAACAACGCTGCGTACATGCTACTCGGAAGGGATGGGGCGGACGTGTCCGGATGACACACCTGCTAAAACGCGACCTCGAATGGTGGCGTACAGTCCCCGACCACCACAACGGCCGCTCTATCTACATGCCAATCGAGACAGCGTACCTCCACGCCGACTCCAGCGGTTACGGATGGGGAGCCGTCTTGAACGACAACCATGCCTACTAAGCCCGCGGTTTTTGGTACGACGACGAGCGACAACAACACATCACCTCGAATGAACTCCGCGCCGTACGTCTCGCGATCGAGTCTTTTTTACCGCAACTCCGAGGCCGACATGTCTTACTCCACGAGGACAACACAGCCGTCGTGGCTACGCTGTCCAAGTTGACTACGCGCTCCACCGTCATGATGACCGAACTACGCCGGCTTTGGCACCTCATGGACGCCAACGACATGAGCACCCGACCCCGCTACATTCGCTCGGCGGCAAACATATGGGCCGATAGCCTCAGCCGGGATCTCGACCGCGACGACTAGCAGCTCAACCCGCGAATATTCAGCTACCTCCAAACAACGTGGGGACCGCGCTCGATCGACCGTTTGCGTCTATGAAAAACGCACAACTCCCGCGTTTCAACGCCCGGTGGCGTGACCCCAAATGCGAGGACATCGATTGTCTGCACCTTACGGACACCGCGTGGCCACGCGAGGCCAACTACTGCAACCCGCCATGGTAAGCTCTACCCGCCCTCTGTGCAAAACTGCGCCAGTCGGGTGCAGCGGCTACCGTCATCGCACCATCATGGCCCCACAAACCGTGGTTTCAGAACTTGCACAGCTTGGCCACCGAGACCATCCACTACCCCGCCTCGCGAGACTTGTTCTTCCCCGGTCAGCACGGCTCGCGCGGGGGGGTCGGACGACCAGGATGATCCATCATGGCTTTTCGACTGCCACGCCGGCTTGGCTGCACATCCGCAGAGGCGCAATAGGGCGCACACTGCAGACGGCCAGCCCCAGCTTCACGGACCTACGCGCTTTGATTAGCCACCCACCAATGCCCTCGCGCCCAGTCCGGTACAAACTGCGAGAGCCAAACGCGCACGCGCCGTGGACGGCTACCATGACTTCACGACTTCGCAAACTATTGGGTACCGACCAGATCGGTACCACCGCGCTACACATGTTAAGCAGCTCCCTGGCTCCGACAACGTACTCGAACTACGACAGCGGCATGCGTCAATTCGCCGCCTTTTGCCCAAGGATGACATCCACCCGCTGCAAGCTACCACACAGTCAGTCGTTCGATACACGGCATGGTTAGGACTACAAGGCACAGCCGCCGCTACATCGCTACAACAGTACTACTCCGCCATCAACAAGTTTTTTCCGTGACTATCAACAGCAGCCAATCGCTGTCGGCGAACTCTTGGCCGACGCTCGACACGGACTCGAAATATAGGAGGAGCGTCTATAGACATCGGACTCTCGCCTCCCGTTACCAGCCCCTCTAGCGCTCTCGCTAGCCACCGCAGCCGCCAAACTCCGCACACACCTCCTGTTGACACCTATGTGACGAGTACAATCCTGCAACTGTACATTGCAGGACATTGTACAGGTAGTCGTTACGGATTCCACTTCGTGCTTTTCCACATGACGGACGTATACTCGTATGTACGTCGCTACTGCAATATTGTAAGGGTGATGATGCTATAGTACGACCAGTACCTCCCGGTACGTACATATATGCATAATTAATCTAACTAGCCAAATGACGCGCCATAACGAGCTCTTCGATGCAAAAGGAGCCGCGTCGTGAAACCCAATGCTAGGCAGGCCGCGTCTCGAAGCAAATGACGACGGTTGAACAACCCTAACGCCTGACACGTAAGCGTAGCTTGCATGCGTAAGTAATCTGGGCAGAAACCTATTTAAGCCCAGTGCAGTAGAGGGAGGTGACAGAACCATTTAACAATTCCTTTGTTCACTTACAACATATACTGCTTAAGTACAACAGTGAAACATCTTTGACCATTGCCTCTCGACAAACATCTTTTTGCCATCTTGCAACGACAAAACTAGGCAGACAAGAACAGATTTGTCCTAGCGTTTAGCTTTCGGAGGCTAACCGCCACACTGGTTTCGGAGCTCTCTGGTCGACGCACGCTTTCGTTACTCATTGATTTGCTCGACGGTGCTTGATTGAGTTGAGATGGCTTCTCTAGGACCCGGACATTACATGGTGTTGGTAATTCACGTTGGAGGAACTAAACCGTCGGACTTGAAGCTGATATTACAAGTTGAGCCTCGTTCTGGTAAAACTTGGTTCCCAGTTGGCTTTGTCTTACCTAACGAAGAGCCTGTCGATGCTCCTGTTCGTGACTTACACGAGGAGACCGGTCTTGTTACGACACCGGAGAATTTAATGTTGTTGAGTGATGAACATGTCCACGATACGCTACCTCAAGGACGACAGCTTATCTACGTGTATTCGGCTTCTATTCCTGTCGTGTTTACTACGAACAACTTACGCACACCTGCTCAGGTTGAGCAGGCTGTTTTAGCACCGTCGACAGTTAATCCGGATGGTACTTACGTCGTCCCGGGAACAATCAACATTGACGGTCTGACACTTACGCCCGCTCAGAAGGGGTTACTTCGTGCTGAGAAACACAAGAGTGAGTTACTTCACTTTGGTTACGTGACTCTGTGGGAGCTCTTTCGCCGAGCGGTCTATCAACACGTTCCAGTCATGCAAGACGACACGCCTATCCCGAGACAGTTCCACATGCACTCCCGGTTTACGACGGTCGACTCTGGTCCTGTCTGGCTGCTGATTCGCGGACACATTAACCGACTGACTGGTGAGGGACCTTCAGATTTACGAGTTGGAATGCCGATGCCTACCCACAACTTGGCTAGACTTCTTGTCACCCTCACGGAGACCCAGCGTAAGACTGCAATTAATTCACCGCTACAGAGTGGCCGTGTGGCTAATGAACTGGAGGATTGGCTTGAAGCTCAGCCTCATCGTTTTCTCATGCTTGGGAGTATGGCTCATTCGTACGATTCAGTGATATGGGTTACTTCACAATTCGCTGGACATCTGCATGGGTGGTGGCTCAACCGGAAAACTCAGCCTCCAATTCTAGCTACGTACGACGAGCTTAATACGGAGTTACGCAACTCAACTTTACTTCCGAACATCAAGGACGACGCAATTAACGCTTTGCTCAGCTTTACGCAGAGCAGCACGATGAGATACGCGCACTACACTAAGCAGTACAACGACTACTTACGTCGGTCTCGTGAGCACCTGACAGCTGATGTTCATTGTGTGCGCTTCATTAACGGCTTGGCGAACTCTGCGTTGAAGAACCACGCGAAGTCACACCGAGCTCGAAAGGGGTACCCGATTACTCTGGTGGAGCTGCAAAACTTTTTGAACGACGTCGTTACAAATTCGCCGGAACTCGGCAATACGAGGTCTTCTGCTTGCCCATTTGCCCAGCCTTCACGCAAGCGCAACTTTGATGACCCTCTCGAGGAGGCCGCTAACGTTTGGAAACGTAACAAAGGTGGCCGTGGTTGTGGCCGCGGACGTGGACGTGGTGGAGGAAACAATGGTGGACGAGGTCAAACATCTGGCCGTGATGATTTCAACACACTCGCAAAAGCGATGACACTTGAAGAGCGCAAGCGTCACATGGATGAGGGACTCTGCTTCAAGTGCCACAAGAAGGGACACCGACTATTCCAATGCCCGGAGTGGAAGGGCAAGGCACCGATGGAACCTAAGAAGCAATGATGGTGGCAAGGCTGTTCTACTAGCGAAGAGGAGCAGCCGGCTACATCTACTGTTCGTTCTGAGACACTGTTAGCGACATAGGTCGTCGAAACACCTTCGGCACCTCCATCGACTACAGTCGCGACTCCTGCAACGTTAGTAGCAGGTCGTCGTCGTCAGACTAAGCAGAGACAGAGTCGTAAACCTGCAACCATACGTTCAATTGATTGGAAACTGGTTGACTCAGTCTTTGACCCTCTGCATGCACGATTCGACTTCACATTGGAGGGATGTGCTGATGATGAAGGTCTAAACTCGCACGGTGACTTACCTCATTGTTCGCCGAGTGACACGATTCTAGAGAGAGATTTGACAAGAGAACGGGTGTTTATCAACCCACCTTGGGAGCTAGCTGAGCAGATTGCACAGCATTTTGAGGATTATCGACGAACATCTCCGAAGTCTACGATGACTGTATTTGTACTACCGAAATGTGCGAAATTTACTCAAGTGACTAAGATCTGGAAACTCTACCAAGAATTCCCAGCGAGGACACAGCTTTTTACTCGTCAATCACTGGAGAACCCAGCGCAACAAGAGGTGGTTGCTCCAGCTCCGTGGCATGTACGGCTGTGGTTAGTCGACGCAGATTGTGCGTTTAACGACTCAACAGCACCTACAGCATCTGATCAACCAGACTCGGTACATGTACCTTCACACGACGCGGAAGCGTCCATCGCTACGCTGCAACAATTTTCTTCGCCAGCAGCAGCCCTACTAATTGACCTCACGGAAGCTCGACCGTTAATTCGAACTGAGTTGACTATGAAAACTCATGATGGCGGACACCAAATTTCTGGATTAGTGGCCTGTGCTGCGACACTTGATTTTGTGTCAGAGGACTTTGTACGACGCTTTGCTTTACAGACTCGGAAGTCTACGACTAAGACCCCAGTTCGACTCGCCAACGGACAACGAGTGACTTCTACAACAGTCTGCGATGTCACTTTTGAGCAGGCTCGACACGAATTTCACCGGACTTTTTACGTCTTACGTGATCTACGCACAGCTGATTTAATCCTGGGTTTACCATGGCTTGATGACGAACAAGCCTCTTTACAATTTGGTACAACCAAGATTTTTACACTAATGGACGGCACAGCTGTGGAGACTACGCTCGAGGAACGACGCCCTGAGTGTCTATTGTTGTCGCCTACGAAAGTTCAGAAACTCATGCGCAAGACGCGCCGCAGCAGGGGACGTCATGCTGATTTTTACGTCATTGAACTTACGTCAGCCGCTGAACAACCGACAGACTTTCACACAGGAGAGGAGCTAACTACAGAAAAACGTGCCAACTTCCGGTCGTTACTCTTCGATGACTTCCCGGAGTTACTGCAACCTGTCGACTCTCCACATGTAAGCCGACTGTGGGATCATCCCATTGAAACAATTGGCCCGATGCGACGTCAACGTCTAAATTGATTGTCACCTGCAGAGCGCGCTGAACTAAATCGACAGCTCAAAGACGCAGTCGAGGCTGGTCTGGTCCGTCCCAGCTACAGTGAATTCGGCTCACAAACTCTTTTTGTGCGGAAAGCTGATGGCTCACTACGTCTGTGCATTGACTACCGTGGCCTTAACGAGGTTACGCGTAAAGATGCTTACCCACTTCCGCGTGTGGATGATACTCTGGACGAACTTAAGGACGCGAATTTTTACACACACCTCGACCTCGCCTCTGGATTATGGCAAGCTCGAGTGCGTGATCAGGACGTTCACAAGACGGCTTTTCAGACCTCTGATGGCTTAATGGAATGGGTCGCCATGCCGTTTGGCCTGTGCAATGCACCTGCTACATTTCAGAGAATGATGAATGACATACTTCGCGACTTTTTACACAAGTTCGTGACAGTCTACCTCGATGACGTATGTATCTACTGGAGGAGCACATGGAGCACTTGCGTCTCGTGCTACAACGATTTAAGTAGGAAGGCTTAAAATTACGCCTTAAGAAATGCTTCTTCGGACTGCAAGAGATGGAGTACCTGGGCTACAATGTGTCAGCCGGTAAAATCTCGGTTTCAACAAAGAAAGTCGAGGCCGTTGCAGACTGGCCAGTGCCCAAGACGCAAAAGAAAGTTCGCAGTTTCGTACAGTTCTGCAACTTCTACGCCAGATTTATACATCATTATAGCGACCTTACGGCTCCATTGACAGACTTACTGCGGAAGTCCCGGCCACAGAAGGTTACGCTGACGCTGGCATGTTTGGAAGCCTTCGAGACTCTCAAGTTACGGCTCATTTCCGCGCCATGCATGATCCTTCCGGAGGTCGGCTCGGACGCGACGTTCACCGTAGCTACAGATGCTTCAACACTGGGGATTGCAGCAGTCATGTTGCAAGACCAAGGAGGAGGTCTTCAACCATTCTCTTACTGGGCGCGTAAGCTGAATCCAGCTAAGCGTGGTAACACTTACTCTGCGTACGACTTAGAAGCTTTGGCTGTATGCGAAGATGTCAAGCATTGGAGGTGCTATCTTGAAGGATGCTCTAAGTTCCTTGTCGTAACATACCACGACACATTGCGACATCTGCTCAGGCAACCGAACAACATGCTGAACAAGCGGCAAGCAAGATACCTGCGGGATTTGCAACCGTTTGCGGGCTCGATGACACTTGCATATCGCAAAAGAGCTCTGAACGAAGCTGACCCGTTAAGCCGGCGACCATACTTGTACCTCGGGCCACAGTACCCTTATTTGGGGATGGCGAGGTTCCGTCAGATCGAGAATCACGACGGAAGTCCCAGCTGTTGTTTGAAGACGCACAGTTAAATTCACTGACTGTTGACGCGCTACAGCTGAGCCCTGAGTTCGCTGATCTCATTCGCGAGGGGTTCTCACAAGACTCGTTTTATGGAAACGATGATGAGTGGACGAAAGACAGCCGGATAGAAGCCAGAGACGGATACTTTTGGCGCTTCAATCGCCTCTGTATTCCACAGAACTCTGAGCTCCGCCTGAGATTGATCAAAGAGTTGCACGAAAGTTTGTCAGCTGATCACAGAGGAGTTGCTAGCACTCTTGCTAAAGCACTCGACAGATTCTGATGGAAACGAATCCGCCAAGACGTGAAAGATATCTGTGAACGCTGCGTCGTGTGTCGACGAGCGAAGATTCGACCGCAGATGGCTGCGACTCTTTACCCACCGCCTGTTCCACCCATTCCGTGGCACACAGTTTGTCTTGACTACTTGACACACTTGTTTGAGAGCAATGGCTTTAACATTGTGTTGATTGTAGTAGACCCTCTGACTCGAATGGCCCATTTTCTGCCATGTACAGAGTCGATTACTGCCGAAGAAACTACAACTTTGTTTTTACAAGGAGTCTACCGTTTACATGGACTGCCCCGAGTGCTGATCAGCGACCGCGACCCAAAATTCGTCAGTGCCTTCTGGCAGACACTTTGGAGACGCCTTGGAACGCGTATGAACATGTCTTCCACTCGACATCCATAAACAAACGGGTTGACAGAGCGAGTGAACAGCACGTTTCAGGAGCTTCTTCGTTGCTTCTGTAGCTATGACGGCTCTGATTGGACGACACTACTACCGCAAGTGGAATTCGCGTACAACGCTTCGCGTGCACTCGGAATTGAGCACACACCGTTTGAGGCTAACTTTGGGTTCTCTCCTGAGGAGCCTCTTGACCTGTTGTTCAGCATGCGACCATCGATTCCAGTTTAGCAAAACGCAACAGAACGGTTGAGATTGTTACAGGAAGTACACACCCTTGTAAGCTCAGTGTTACATCTACACAAGGACGAGATGCAGGCGAGCACAGAACTGTTTACAACGCCACACTTCGCTAAGGGAGATAAGGTGTTTGTCGTCACAACAAACCTTTTTCCCCGAGGACAACTGAACCGGAAACTCAGATACAGACAGCCCGGCCCTTTTTCAGTGGAGGAGCAGATTGGGAAACACAGTTACAAATTGAAACTACCAACGCCTGTTCGCTTACATCCTGTGTTCCATGTTAACAACTTACGACCCTGTGCTACTGCTCCACTGCGACCAGCTGTCCCGGTGACTATTCCTGAAGGAGACGACGAGGAGATTGACGTCTCGCACATTTCTGCTGTGTGCATCAAATCGCTACCTGGACGACGAGTCAAATATATGCTCTTCATGACGCACTTAAGTGATGACGACATTCCACAAGTTTGGCACCGGTTGAACGAGTTGCACCGAACAATCGCGTTACAAGAATTCTTGGAGACGCCCCAATGGCACAAGTTTGCCAGGACTCATGCGTACATCGACTTCATGCATGCTCACCCAACGCGCATTCCTCAGTCCCAGTAACTGCTTCAGTAAAGGAGCCAAGAATCACGGAGGTCTGCCTCGCGGCGGCCTCATTAATCTGTCAAAAGGGGGAGGGTAAGAGTGTGACGAGTACAGTCCTGCAACTGTACATTGCAGGACATTGTACATGTAGTCGTTACGGATTCCAATTCGTGCTTTTCCACATGACGGACGTATACTCGTGGGTACGTCGCTACTGCAATATTGTAAGGGTGTTTATGCTACAGTACGACCAGTACCTCCCGGTACGTATAGATATGCATAATTAATCTAACTAGCCAAATGACGCGCCAGAACGAGCTCTTCGATGCAAAAGGAGCCACGTCGTGAAACCCAATGCTAGGCAGGCCGCGTCTCGAAGCAGATGACGACGGTTGAACAACCCTAACGCCTGACACGTAAGCGTAGCTTGCAGGCGTAAGTAATCTGGGCAGAAACCTATTTAAGCCCAGTGCAGTAGAGGGAGGTGACAGAACCATTTAACAATTCCTTTGTTCACTTACAACATCTATTGCTTAAGTACAGCAGTGATACATCTTTCACCATTGCCTCTCGACAAACATCTTTTTGCCATCTTGCAACGACCGAACTAGGCAGACAAGAACAGATTTGTGCAAGCGTTTAGCTTTCAGAGGCTTACCGCCACACCTACGTCGCGCCACCGTATCGCGGAATTTCGAGCGCTACTGGCGGTCTGTACAAATTATGCGTTTTTCTGCAGAGCCGTATCATGCGTACGGTGTTTAACTCATGACCTCGTAGTCGACCGGCCATCCGGACAAATTTGGCTATTCATCCGAAAAGCTAAAGGCGACCAGCGACGCTGCGCGGCCGACAAACATATCATGGCTATCCCGACCGCGGCCAAATCCGACCCTCGTTGACCTGCTAGAATGGTATTGCACGCAGCGGGCCGCCTATTGCGAGAAACTCTACAACAACCCCCCCTCCCCCCCCCCTCAGCCGCGCTATGAAACTTCGTACCTTACGAAAACTCGAGCGACTTGGAAGCAGCTGCCACACTCTCCGCCTGGCTCCTTGACGCGTACACCGCCGTCGGCGCCACACCTCCGAGTGGATTCAAATGGACATCGCACAACCTCCGTAAAGGTGCCGCCTCCGCTGCTAGTTGCATCGGGGCCCCACTCCACGTCGTCAAATACATGGGTGGTTGGGCCAAAAACAGTTTTGTCACAGAAGGGAAACACATCGACCCCACCATGACCCCATCTCCAGCGGCTTGGCAGTACTTCGGTTGGCTCGTCTCAACCAAGCCGCTTCATCAAGACTAGGCTGTGCAAAACCTCCGGCTTTTAAGACTCTGACGAAACGCGCCCTCGGGTAAATAGTCGAACTGTTTTAAATCTAGAGGTTTGCAAAACTTACTTACACATGTGATTGAACGCACACATGAAAGGTAAAGCGTTACTATAAAAGCGGTGCGTCTTGCCCACTCCTCGAGGAAACCCTCGAGGACCGAGGAAACGCCTAACGCAACGCCCCATGCCTTGTCCCCAGCAGCACTAGCTAGCGGCAGCCTCTTAAGCCGGTGCAACCCCCGAGCACTGGCACTCACTGCTTTGCGCTCGCCCATCTGGCTCGCGCAACCCACCCACCCAACCCATAATAGCGCTATTCTTCCCCCAGGCCAGGCCGGTGGTGGTCTTTTGGCCAAATTGTAAGCAGGTTGGAATATTTGGCAAAACGTGCCCTCGGGTAAACATTATTATCATTTACCTTAGGGCACGTTCTGCCAAATGTTTTAAGCTTGCTTACAGTTTGGCCGAAAGACACCCACATGCGGGGCCTAGCGGGGGACGATTAGCGCATATTATAGGGTAGGGAGGGAGGGTTCGCGCGAAGCCTTGATTGGTTGAGCGCGAAAGCAGACACTGCCATGCACGTCGCTACTCCCGGCTTATGAGGCAAGGGCTACCTAGAGATGACCGTTGGAGAAGACGTTTGTGGTTGCGACTACCTACCAAGGCAAGGTGGCTGTCTTGTAGGTGGGACGCGCCATTAATAACGGTTACAGTAACCCCTAGAGGTAGTGTCCCGTACACATGGGAGTTGGATATGCAATCCTCTAGATTTATATCAATATGACCATTTACCCTAGGGCACGTTTTGCCAATAACCTAAAGCCAAAGGCTTGCTTAACCCAATACTAGTTTTGAGGGGCGGACGGGGCGAGCCAGCAAAGTTATTGTCAAGCAGCATGTGATGGGGTCATGGTGGGGTCGATGTATTTGCCTTCGGTCACGGAGTTGTTCTTCGCCCAGCCACCCATGTATTTGATGACGGGGAGGGGGGCGCCAATGCAGCTAGCGGCGGAAGCCGCCCTTTTCCGGAGATTGTGCGATGTTCACTTGAAGCATGTTGGCGCGGAAGTGTTTATCGCGCGGAGAGCGAGGGGCCGCCATGTTGAAAGGGTTGAGGCGGCCTGCCACTCAGCGGAGGATTCCAAAGGTGGAAAACGCATCCTACCGTCACTAAAGACAGTAATAAGATCCACAATACTACTAAAGTACTACTATACCACATACCGGGGTTGGTCGGTAGCTCGAATGAGCAACGCCGACCGTCTTCGCTCCGGGCATGGCTTCCCGATGAGCGACAGACTGGTGGACATAGGGCCCGTCGAACGACCCACCCGAGCCTAGCTCACCCATGCCAGTGGATCCGTAGCGACATCAAACGGTACACACAGCAAGGCGCAGCTTTCAGAGTTTTAAATTTCGTCTCCCCGACAGCTCTCGCGCCACCCACTTCGAATTCCAAACATGTACCCGCCTTAATACTACGAATTAACAAAAACAACCCTCGATTACAAAAAAAACCCCTCCTAGGGAGCGGCGCGCCACACCGCGCCCCACCAAGCGTCCGGACGTTCCCGTCCGCCGCCAACAAACACCAAACCCAGGTCCCATCGGGCCTGGTCGTGTGCCGCTAACACACGCAATTTACTCGAAATCCAAATCGAAACCACTCTTCAAACCCCCTTGTATCAACCCCCTACTACGATTCACGCCCGGTCAATATGTCCTCGACCTCTAACCCCCCCCCCCCCCCCCCACGTACACGTAGGTGCTCCTGCGGGATCGCCCGGAGGTGGCGCGGCATGTGGACCTCTCCAACCCCATAAATTAACTCGCGGGCCACCCGCTAGCCCCGTTCCTCACGGTACCGCAACTTGCCCCAGCCAAACAGAATTTAGGCACCGCTATGGAACCATTCCCCATTCGTCGTGGACTCCAAACACCTCTGGTCCTCGCGGCGCCTCGGTCAACCACGGACCTTGGGTCGGCCGACGACTTCTCTACCCGTATGATCGACTGATACCTCCTCACAAGCCAGTACTCAACCACCCCCTCCCACCTCGCTCGCTTCTGGATACACGGTGTCTTCTTCCCGGAATCGACTCACTCCTCGAACCCGGTGCTCTCGGCCTGCTCGGCTGCCCGTCGTTAGCTGCTCGAAAGCCTTAACTTGCTCGACGACCTTACCAACCGCGTCAAAAATATAATCGGCCGAGAACTCATCCACCACTCCCGCAAGACAGCGAACGCCACCCGCACCTACCACCCGACAGCACCATCGACCAACGACACCACCCCCCTGCTTGTCGACGTCACTTCGAGCTTCCAAGAAATTAATCTGGATATCCCCATCTCATGCGTCGCGGTTGGCCTCCTGTACCAACTCGCTTCACGCCCGCGTGAACTCCGATCGGCCGGTCCGGCACCTTCCTCCGCCGCTTCCTCCCCCTCCTTGTTGGCTAAACTACGACATTAGAAGGTCCAGTTCCTACGAGCCGCATCGGCCCATGCAGTCTCATGCCGACGCGTAAAGATCCGATCCCCACTCCATAATGATATCACCGGTCAAGAAACTGTCGCCCTCCTATAGGACATACTCACGTTCAACCTCGCGATCGCGCTCACACCCGCCGGATAAGCCCCCTCGACCCCTCCCCAAGCCATATAGAGGACCTCCATGAACCTGCCCAGTTCATCCTCCAAGTCGCGGACGCCCTCTAGCAT
>JAPMLY010003272.1:0-25149 GCA_026401115.1 Tetraselmis chui | reverse complement strand
AATCTGGTAACCTAGTTGCGCTCGGTGTGATCTAGCCAGTCTCTGAAGGTCCACGTTTGCAAGACCAGTAATGAAGCGTACACACTGTACCTCCGCTGTCAGGTCTTGACGAGAACGGCGTAAGTAGTCGTTGTACTTCTTAGTAAAAAGCGCGTAACTCATCGTGTTGCTCTGCGTAAAGCTTAGCAAAGCTTTAATTGCGTCATCCTGAATGTTCGGAAGAAACGTAGACTTGCGTATCTCCGCAACAAGCTCGTTGTACGTAGATGGAATTGGAGGACGATTTTTCCGGTTCAACCACCATCCACCAAGGAGTCCAAAAAACTGTGAAGTAACCCAGAACACTGCATCGTACGAGTCAGCTTCAATCCCAAGCATTACAAAACGCTGAGGCTGAGCTTCGAGCCAATCCTCCAGTACAGGTGGGTCTTGACCATTCTGGTACGGTGAAGTAATGGCAGCCTTACGCTGAGTCTCCGTAAGAGTCACTGATAGTCCTGCCAAGTTGTGGGTAGGCATCGGCTTTCCCACTCGTAAATCTGTAGGTCCCACTCCAGTCAGTCGGTTAATGTGTCCAAGAATCAGTAGCCAGACAGAACCAGAGTCGACCGTCGTAAACCGGGGGTACATGTGGAGCTGTCTCGGGATAGACGTGTCTTCATGCATGACTGGAACATGTTGTGTCATTGCTCGATAGAAAGATTCCCAATGAGTCACGTAACCAAAGTGAAGTAAATCACTCTTGTGCTTCTCAGCACGAAGTAACCCAGTCTGTGCAGGCGTAAGTGTCAGACCGTCAGTGTTGATGGTTTCCGGGACGACGTAAGTGCCATCCGGATTAACTGTCGATTGTTCCAAAACAACCTGCTCGACCTGAGCAGGTGTACGTAAGTTGCTCGTAGCAAACAGGACAGGAATAGACGCAGAGTACACGGAAACAAGCTGTCGTCCTTGAGGTAGCGTAACGTTCACAGGTTCACCACTCAACAGCGTCAAATCATCCGGTGTCAAAACAAGACCGGTCTCCTCGTGTAATTCGCGAATAGCAGCATCGACAGGTTCTTCGTTGGGTAAGACAGAGCCAGCAGGGAACCAAGTTCTACCAGTACGAGGCTCACGCTGAAACACCAACTTCAAATCCGACCGTTTAGTTCCTCCAACGTGAATTACCAACACCACGTAATGACCATGTCCAAGAGAAGCCATCTCAACTCAATCAAACAACGTCGAGCAGTTCAAGAAGCGAACGAAAGCGTGCGTCGACCCAAGAGCTCCGAAACCAGTGTGGCGGTTAGCCTCTGAAAGCTAAACGCTAGCACAAATCTGTTCTAGTCTGTCTAGCTCTGTGTTGTAAGATTGCAGAATGATGTTGTCGAGAGGCAATTGATGAAAGATGTTTCACTGCTGTACTTGGGCAGTAGATGTTGTAAATGAACAAAGGAATTGTTAAAAGGTTCTGTCACCTCCCTCTACTGCACTGGGCTTAAATAGGTTTCAGCCCAGACTGGTTACGCCTGCAAGCTATGCTTACGTGTCAGGCGTTAGTGCTGTTCAACCGTCGTCATCTGCCTCGAGACGCGGCCTGCCTAGCATTGGGTTTCACGACGCGGCTCCTTCTGCATTGGAGAGCTCGTTCTGGCGCGTCATCTGGCTAGTTAGATTAATTATGCATATCTGTACGTACCGGGAGGTACTGGTCGTACTGTAGCATCAGCACCATTACAATATTGCAGTAGCGACGTACCCACGAGTATACGTCCGTCCTGTGGAAAAGCACGAATTGGAATTCGTAACGAGTACCTGTACAATGTCCTGCAATGTACTGTTGCAGGACTGTACTCGTCACAGTGGGGTTGTGTGACATGAGGAGGGTGTGATGTACTCCCCATACGAACTCTTGTTTGTGTGTGAACTGGACATTGGTTATAGTGTTATGTGTTTCTTGTGTAGGGTCATGTCTACTCCTTCTGCCGCGGCGCGGCGAGGAGGGCTCCATGCTTTGTGGTGTGGAAGTGAAAGCGATATTTTCGGTACATGGCTCGCGACCCTTTTTGGAGTCAAGGCTCCATGCAATCAATTAGGAGAAGAAGCACTACAAGAACTTGGACATGTATATAAACAAAGGGGGGGGGCAAGGGGGCAAGAGTGACAAAATAATCATGGAATATCCAAAGCAAGGAAAAGGGAAGCACTGAGGCTTACATTGTGATCAGCATCACGTTGTTGATGGGCATCATATTGATCGATGAAGTGCTCGACAAATACAAGTACTTAAAGTTCGGTTTTGCATCACCCATGCGATATATCAAAGTTTACTGTTATATATTCACAAAAGCAGTGGGGGCTCCGTTTTGCCCAAAGTGTAGATATCTTATATGAATTGGGTGACAGGGCCAAAGGGGGTTGTACACGCGTATGTGGCACTTTGCCTTATGGGAGCTAAATGCAAACACAAATCTGTTCTATTCTTCTTCTTGTTGCTGTCACTGCGGGTGGATGTGCATATGGAGGGTGTCGAAGGGTTACACGGAAATGCAATCACCGGGAATCGAACCCGGCACCTCCGTGTCCGGAGCCATACGCCGTAACCAAGTACCGCGCCGAAAAGTGGGTGCCCATTAGGGATATATCTCATATATATATACCCCCGTACTGCCCGAGCGACGGGCTCCCGCAGCACATTCACTATTGGCGAGATAGTAGGGCCAGGACTCCCCCGGAGTACAACGTACGGATGTGTCCATTATCGTGCCTACCATGGGGATCTCACAACACTCCCCCTAATGGACACCATCCCATCGACTCCGGTCAAACCCTACAAACCCGCGTCATACGCGGAGGGCCCATAACCTGTCAAAGTTGAGGGGGCAATAAGGAATGCTTACACTCGGCGAGTGACACGCATTGTTGCCCCCTCAACTTTGACAGAGGGAGAGATGAGAAGATGTTTAAGTGTTAGTGTTTAACAAAATAATGTAATCGAACAAAGGAATTGTTGAAAAGGTTCTGTCACCTCCCTCTCTTGTACTAGGCTTAAATAAGTTTCGCCAAGCTAGTTTGCACATGCTCTCGCTTGGTCCTCGTTTCACGGTCTAGGGCTCTCTAACGGTTAGAAACAAACTAGCGACGCGGCTCGTATGCATTGGGAGTCTCGTCCAGCGCGTCGTGTAGCTAGTTAGATTAACTGTCCGTAGATGTACATGCCGGGAGGTAGTGGTAGTACAATACGCATCAGTACCCTCGCTAAATTGCAGTGACGACGTAGCCACGATATGCGTCCCTCTGATGGAAAAGCAAGAATTGGATTTAGTAACGAGTACGTGTACAATGTCCAACAATTTACTACTGCATAACAATACTCGTTATACGTAAATAGGGAATCAGGGAGGGTGGGTTTGCGTGAGCTGCGGTCGCGCAAACGGTAGAAGGTAGTCTAACGGTGCGTGCGGCGCGTTATATACATGGGTGAGTTTTACTGAGGCAACGCATATAAAAGCTAGCATGGACGGCTAGACTTGCAAAGCGTCATGGTAACGCTTGCTAGTCTAGCCCCTTGTGATTTAAACATATACAATAAGACAATATTACCATTTACAGAGGAATGGAGGCTCCGTTTTGCCATCATATCGCTATGTGGGGGGTAGTTTGTGGTTGGCCGTCCATGCGTCCCAAGGCGTGAGCCAACCAAAGAAGTACCAATCCGTTGTCGTGGGAACGACATGGAGGTCGATGTAGTCGAGCACGACGCTTGACTCCGCCGCCCAACCGCCGAAAACTCAAATTATCTGCATGTCAACCCCGATCGCGTAAACGGCCGTGGTCGCACCTCTCCGAAATGAATGTGAAGTACATGCGAAGCCGTATGGGGACCTTAATGTCTATGAGGATGAGTTGCATCCAACTCGAAACGGTGTCCGCGGACCGGCTGGTTGTTTTTTCGCGATTGTCGATCGACCATCGATACGGGGGGTTCTTGCCGGTGGACGCCCTCCAAAGTCTGTAGGAGTTAAGAAAACTCGCGATTCGACGACGAGTAATGCCATGGATATAACACAACAATCGATGTCATGCTGCGACTCTTCGTTGTACCTTTTTATTGCGATGGGACATGACGATTCCGCCTTGTTGAGTGGTGACGAGGTCACCAATAACGCACTCGGTTTCCGCTCCACCTCGCGAAAGAAAATAAATACGTTAATAGTAGCGATGTCATGCCCGTAGCAGCTCGATATTGGGTCGTGGTACGTAGTATGTAGTTAGCATATGTATCTTTATATGTTCTACCTCCGCGCGTGTGAGCACGCGGCGTACAATTTCGGATGGGAGTGGTACGCGCATGAGCGTTGGTGTGAGTGTCACTTGTGACGCTACTAATCCTTTTCTCACTCGCGCGACGGGGTCACCAAACGCAATCGGGCATCGGCTATGGCCCTTGTGGAAGTTGTTGACCCCTAACATATTCGGTTGTATACTTGAAGCTTTGATCGTGCCGAGGTTGAATGCGAAATGACGAGTCATGCTATCGTGGCGGGGCGGCAGGCGAAGGGAAATAGCCCTTGGTCCTCGCAAAAGTCAAAGTGCCTCTGGATTATACTGTCGTACGTAGCCGAGGTGATCGGCGCCCACGTCGTTGTAATTAAGCGAAGTGCGTAAGCGCCCGACATGTCTCTACAGAGGATGCGAGACATGTACTGGCGCAAGGAGTCCATCCAAGGGTTGGTGCACTCCGAGACCTCGACGTTGTACTTTCGTGTAGGATTTCGCTTCGCTCGTACGTGCTTTTCTTGTTGCATATGGGCCTTGTCTTTAGGCGAATGCAATTAGCGTGGCGCGCACGGCCCTACGCTCATTGCAGGACATTGTACAGGTACTCGTTACGAATTCCAATTCGTGCTTTTCCACAGGACGGACGTATACTCGTGGGTACGTCGCTACTGCAATATTGTAATGGTGCTGATGCTACAGTACGACCAGTACCTCCCGGTACGTACAGATATGCATAATTAATCTAACTAGCCAGATGACGCGCCAGAACGAGCTCTCCAATGCAGAAGGAGCCGCGTCGTGAAACCCAATGCTAGGCAGGCCGCGTCTCGAGGCAGATGACGACGGTTGAACAGCACTAACGCCTGACACGTAAGCATAGCTTGCAGGCGTAACCAGTCTGGGCTGAAACCTATTTAAGCCCAGTGCAGTAGAGGGAGGTGACAGAACCTTTTAACAATTCCTTTGTTCATTTACAACATCTACTGCCCAAGTACAGCAGTGAAACATCTTTCATCAATTACCTCTCGACAACATCAATTGCAATCTTACGACACAGAGCTAGACAGACTAGAACAGATTTGTGCTAGCGTTTAGCTTTCAGAGGCTAACCGCCACACTGGTTTCGGAGCTCTTTGGTCGACGCACGCTTTCGTTCGCTTATTGAACTGCTCGACGTTGTTTGATTGAGTTGAGATGGCTTCTCTTGGACCTGGTCATTACGTGGTGTTGGTAATTCACGTTGGAGGAACTAAACGGTCGGATTTGAAGTTGGTGTTTCAGCGTGAGCCTCGTACTGGTAGAACTTGGTTCCCTGCTGGCTCTGTCTTACCCAACGAAGAGCCTGTCGACGCTGCTATTCGCGAATTACACGAGGAGACCGGTCTTGTTTTGACACCGGATGATTTGACGCTGTTGAGTGGTGAACCTGTGAACGTTACGCTACCTCAAGGACGACAGCTTGTTTCCGTGTACTCTGCGTCTATTCCTGTCCTGTTTGCTACGAGCAACTTACGTACACCTGCTCAGGTCGAGCAGGTTGTTTTGGAACAGTCGACAGTTAATCCGGATGGCACTTACGTCGTCCCGGAAATCATCAACACTGACGGTCTGACACTTACGCCTGCACAGACTGGGTTACTTCGTGCTGAGAAGCACAAGAGTGATTTACTTCACTTTGGTTACGTGACTCAGTGGGAATCTTTCTATCGAGCAATGACACAACATGTTCCAGTCATGCATGAAGACACGTCTATCCCGAGACAGCTCCACATGTACCCCCGGTTTACAACGGTCGACTCTGGTTCTGTCTGGCTGCTGATTGTTGGACACATCAACCGACTGACTGGAGTGGGACCTACAGATTTACGAGTGGGAAAGCCGATGCCTACCCACAACTTGGCAGGACTATCAGTGACTCTTACGGAGACTCAGCGTAAGGCTGCCATTACTTCACCGTACCAGAATGGTCAAGACCCACCTGTACTGGAGGATTGGCTCGAAGCTCAGCCTCAGCGTTTTGTAATGCTTGGGATTGCAGCTGACTCGTACGATGCAGTGTTCTGGGTTACTTCACAGTTTTCTGGACTCCTTGGTGGATGGTGGTTGAACCGGAAAAATCGTCCTCCAATTCCATCTACGTACAACGAGCTTGTTGCGGAGATACGCAAGTCTACGTTTCTTCCGAACATTCAGGATGACGCAATTAAAGCTTTGCTAAGTTTTACACAGAGCAACACGATGAGTTACGCGCTTTTTACTAAGAAGTACAACGACTACTTACGCCGTTCTCGTCAAGACCTGACAGCGGAGGTACAGTGTGTACGCTTCATTACTGGTCTTGCAAACGTGGACCTCCAGAGACTGGCTAGATCACACCGAGCGCAACTAGGTTACCAGATTACGCTCGCGGAGCTACAAAACTTTCTGAATGACGTCGTGACAGACTCGCCGGAATTAGGCATTGCAAGGTCTGCTGCTGGACCATCTACCCAATCCTCTCGCAAGCGCAACCTTGAAGACCCTTTTGAGGAAGCCTCTAACGTCTGGAAACGTAACAAGGGTGGCCGAGGACGAGGCCGCGGACGTGGACGTGGAGGTGGTAACAATGGTGGTCGTGGTGGCAACAATGGTGGACGTGGTCAACCATCCGGTCGCGAAGATTTTAATTCAATCGCAAATGCAATGACAGCTGAGGAGCGTAAGCGACACATGGACGAAGGACTTTGCTTCAAGTGCCACAAGAAGGGACACCGTTTGTTCCAATGCCCGGAGTTCAAAGGCAAGGCACCAATGCAACCTAAGAAGCAATGATGGTGGCAAGGCTGTTCTACAAATGAACTGGAGCAGCCGGCTACATCTACTGTTCATTCTGAGACACTGCTAGCGACAGAGGTCGTCGATAAACCTTCGGCATCTCCATCGACTACAGTTGCGACACCTGTAACGCAAGTAGCAGGTCGTCGTCGTCAGACTAAGCAGAGACAGAGTCGTAAACCTGTAACCAGACGTTCAGTTGATTGGAAACTGGTTGACTCAGTCTTTGACCCTCTGCATGCACGATTCAACTTCACGTTGGAAGGATGTGCTGATGATGAAGGTCTTAACTCGCACGGTGACTTACCTCACTGTTCGCCGAGTGACTCGATTCTAGACAGAGACTTAACAGGAGAGAGGGTGTTCATCAACCCACCCTGGGAGTTAGCTGAGCAGATTGCGCAGCATTTTGAGGATTGTCGTCGAACATCTCCGACATCTACGATGGCTGTATTTGTACTACCGAAGTGGGCGAAATTTACTCAGGTGACTAAGCACTGGAAACTCTATCAAGAATTCCCAGCAAGGACACAGCTTTTTACACGTCAGTCACTGGAGAATCCAGCGCAACAGGAGGTGGTTGCTCCAGCCCCTTGGCCTGTACAGCTGTGGTTAGTCGACGCAGATTGTGCGTTTAACGACTCACCAGAACCTACAGCACCTGATCAACCCGACTCGGTACCTGTACCAACAGACGACTCGGAACAGTCCATCGCTACGCTGCGACAATTTTCTTCGACAGCTACAGCCCTACTGACTGACCTCACGGAAGCTCGCCCGTTAATTCGAACTGAGCTGACTGTGAAAACTCCTGATGGCGGACACCACATTTCTGGATTAGTGGACTGTGCTGCGACACTTGATTTTGTGTCAGAGGACTTTGTACGACGCTTTGCTTTACAGACTCGGAAGTCTGCCAGTAAAACCCCAGTTCGACTCGCTAATGGACAACGAGTGACTTCTACGACAGTCTGCGACGTCACTTTTGAGCTGGCTCGACACGAGTTTCACCGGACTTTTTATGTCTTACGTGATTTACGCACAGCTGATTTAATCCTGGGTTTACCATGGCTTGATGACGAACAGGCCTCTTTACAATTTGGTACAACCAGAATTTTTACACTAATGGACGGCACAGCTGTGGAGACTACACTCGAGGAACGACGCCCTGAGTGTCTACTCCTGTCGTCTACGAAAGTTCAGAAGCTCATGCGCAAGACGCGCCGCAGCAGAGGACGTCATGCTGATTTTTACGTCATTGAACTTACGTCAGTCGCTGAACAAACGACAGACTTTCACACTGGAGAGGAACTAACAGCAGAACAACGTGATAACTTCCGGTCTTTACTCTTTGATGACTTCCCGGAGTTACTGCGACCTGTCGACTCTCCACCTGTAAGCCGACAGTGGGATCATCCCATTGAAACAATTGGCCCGATGCGACGTCAACGTCTGAACAGATTGTCACCCGCAGAGCGCGCTGAGCTTAATCGACAGCTTAAAGACGCAGTGGAAGCTGGGTTGATACGCCCCAGCTACAGTGAATTCGGCTCGCCAATTCTTTTTGTGCGAAAAGCTGATGGCTCGCTACGTCTTTGCATTGACTACCGCGGTCTTAACGAGGTTACGCGTAAAGATGCTTACCCGCTACCGCGTGTGGACGACACACTGGACGAACTTAAGGACGCGAACTTTTACACACACCTCGACCTCGCTTCTGGATTCTGGCAAGTTCGAGTGCGTGATCAGGACGTTCACAAGACGGCTTTTCAGACCCCTGATGGCTTAATGGAATGGGTCGCCATGCCGTTTGGCCTGTGTAATGCACCAGCTACATTTCAGAGGATGATGAACGACATACTTCGCGACTTTTTACATAAGTTCGTGACAGTCTACCTGGATGACGTCTGTATCTACAGTCGAACTCTGGAAGAGCACCTGGAGCACCTGCGTCTAGTGCTACAGCGATTCAAGGAGGAAGGGCTGAAATTGCGCCTTAAGAAATGCTTCTTCGGATTGCAAGAAATGGAGTATCTGGGCTACACTGTGTCAGCCGGAAAAATTTCGGTTTCCACAAAGAAAGTCGAGGCCGTTGCAGACTGGCCAGTGCCCAAGACGCAGAAGGAGGTTCGCAGTTTCGTACAGTTCTGCAACTTCTATGCGAGATTCATACACCATTTTAGCGACCTTACGGCTCCATTGACGGACTTACTGCGGAAGTCCCAGCCACAGAAGGTTACGCTGACGCCTGCCTGTTTGGAAGCCTTCGAGACTCTCAAGTTACGGCTCATTTCCGCGCCATGCCTGATCCTTCCGGAGGTCGGCTCGGACGCGACGTTCACCGTAGCTACAGATGCTTCCACAGTGGGGATTGCAGCAGTCCTGTTGCAAGACCAAGGAGGCGGTCTTCAACCAGTCTCTTACTGGGCGCGTAAGCTGAATCCAGCTGAGCGTGGTAACACTTACTCTGCGTACGACTTAGAAGCTTTGGCCGTATGCGAAGCTGTCAAGCATTGGAGGTGCTATCTTGAAGGCTGTTCTAAGTTCCTTGTCGTAACAGACCACGACACACTGCGGCACCTGCTCAGGCAACCGAACAACAGGCTGAACAAGCGGCAAGCAAGATACCTGCGGGATTTGCAACCGTTTGTGGGCTCGATGACACTTGCATATCGCAAGGGAGCTCTGAACGAAGCTGACCCGTTAAGCCGGCGACCAGACTTCGTACCTCAGGCCACAGTACCCTTATTTTGGGATGGCGAGGTTCCGTCAGATCGAGAATTACGACGGAAGTCCCAGCTGCTGTTTGAAGACGCACAGTTAAATTCACTGACTGTTGACGCGTTGCAGCTGAGCCCTGAGTTCGCTGATCTCATTCGCGAGGGGTTCTCACGAGATTCGTTTTATGGGGACGATGGTGAGTGGACAAGAGACAGCCGGATAGAAGCCAGAGACGGGTACTTTTGGCGTCTCAATCGCCTCTGTATTCCACAGAACTCTGAGCTCCGACTGAGATTGATCGCAGAGCTGCACGAAAGTTCGTCAGCCGGTCACAGAGGAGTTGCTAGCACTCTTGCTAAAGCACTCGACAGATTCTGGTGGAAACGAATCCGCCAAGATGTGAAAGATTTTTGTGAACGCTGCGTCGTGTGCCGACGAGCGAAGATTCGACCTCAGATGGCCGCGACTCTTTACCCGTTACCTGTTCCACCCAGACCGTGGCACACAGTTGGTCTTGACTACCTGACACACTTGCCTGAGAGCAACGGCTTTAACAGTGTGCTGATTGTAGTAGACCATCTAACTCGAATGGCCCATTTTCTGCCATGCACAGAGTCGATTACTGCCGAAGAAACTGCAACTTTGTTTTTACAGGGAGTCTACCGTTTACATGGACTGCCCCGAGTGCTGATCAGTGACCGCGACCCGAAATTTGTCAGCGCCTTCTGGCAGACATTGTGGAGACGCCTTGGAACGCGACTAAACATGTCTACCAGCCGACACCCAGAAACAGACGGACTGACAGAGCGCGTGAACAGCACGTTTCAGCAGCTTCTTCGTTGCTTCTGTTGCTATGATGGCTCTGACTGGTCGACACTTTTACCGCAAGTGGAGTTTGCGTACAACGCTTCGCGTGCACTTGGAATTGAGCACACGCCGTTCGAGGCTAACTTTGGTTTTTCTCCTGAGGAGCCTCCTGACCTGCTCTTCAGCATGCGACCATCGATTCCTTTTTCGCAAGACGCAACAGAACGGTTGAGATTGTTACAGGAAGTACACAGCTTGGTACGCTCAGTGTTACAACTACACAAGAACGAGATGCAAGCGCGCACAGAACCGTCTACAGCGCCACACTTCGCTAAGGGAGACAAGGTGTCAGTCGTCACAGCAAATCTTTTTCTGCGAGGACAGCCGAACAGGAAACTCAGAGACAGACAGCTTGGCCCTTTTTCAGTGGAGGAGCAGATTGGGAAACACAGTTACAGATTAAAACTTCCAGCGACAGTACGCTTACATCCTGTGTTCCACGTTAACAACTTAAGACCCTGCTCTACCGCTCTGCTACGGCCAGCTGTCCCGGTGACTGTCCCTGAAGGAGACGACGAGGAGTTTGACATCTCACACATCTCTGCTGTGTGCATCAAGTCGCTACCTGGGCGACGAGGCAAATATTTGCTCTTCATGACGCATTTCAGTGATGACGACATTCCACCTGTCTGGCACCGATTGAACGAGGTGCATCGAACAGTTGCGTTACAAGAATTCTTGGAGACGCCCCAATGGCGCAAGTTCGCCAAGACTCAGGCGTACATTGATTTTATGCACGCTCACCCAGCGCGCATTCCTGAGTCCCAGTAATTGCTTCAGTAAAGGAGCCAAGAACCACGGAGGTCTGCCTCGCGGCGACCTCATTGATCTGTCAAGAGGGGGAGGGTACGAGTGTGACGAGTACAGTCCTGCAACAGTACATTGCAGGACATTGTACAGGTACTCGTTACGAATTCCAATTCGTGCTTTTCCACAGGACGGACGTATACTCGTGGGTACGTCGCTACTGCAATATTGTAATGGTGCTGATGCTACAGTACGACCAGTACCTCCCGGTACGTACAGATATGCATAATTAATCTAACTAGCCAGATGACGCGCCAGAACGAGCTCTCCAATGCAGAAGGAGCCGCGTCGTGAAACCCAATGCTAGGCAGGCCGCGTCTCGAGGCAGATGACGACGGTTGAACAGCACTAACGCCTGACACGTAAGCATAGCTTGCAGGCGTAACCAGTCTGGGCTGAAACCTATTTAAGCCCAGTGCAGTAGAGGGAGGTGACAGAACCTTTTAACAATTCCTTTGTTCATTTACAACATCTACTGCCCAAGTACAGCAGTGAAACATCTTTCATCAATTACCTCTCTTGAATGTAGGGTCCAGCCATCCTGCGTTGTAGTGGGGTAGGAGTCGGTTGAGCGTTGACGCGAAGCGATCGATAATGTTGCGGTCGAAGCGGGAGTTGAATTCCACGAAATGTACCGGGTCAACGTCGCAGTGGAGGTGTTTGCTTAACCGGTCGGCCCAAACGTTGGCCGGGGAACGGATGTAGCGGGCTCGCACGTTGATTTCATTTTCGGCCGGCAAGTGCCACATTTTGTGTAGCTCGAGACTAGTCTATGGATTCGTTTTACGTTGGTTAGGTTTGACACATAGGTCCACCATTGCATGTCTTGCCTTGTTTGTGGTGTCATCCGGACGTCTCCACCCCACATGTCGCCGATGACCGAGTAAAGTTTGCACACGAAGAAACGCGCCGCTGAGATGGCGAGGGACATGTACTAGGCTTGTCTTGCAAGTGATTGTAGGTCTCGTACTGGTAGCTAGCGCGAATTTCTCGTAGCGCGTCCGATGAGGTGCGTGGCTAGTGAGCAGATTTTCTGAACCTTGTCGGCGGGGGAGAAGAAATACCCTGTATCTGAGTTGATGTTGATGCCCAAGTGGTGGCCGAACCGCGTTGGCTCCCAAACGCCCTTGGTGGGGTGGCGTAGGAGGCCGAGCCTGTCAAGCGGCGTATCGAGGCGGTGGCGAACTTGTAGAGCTTCGTCTTCCGAAGAGGCCAAAAACAGAAAGTCGTCGACATAAGGTAAAACCCGCGCGCCCCTCAATCTCTTCCGCATGAGGTAGTGTCTTGTCTGGTGGGCATGGCGCGGGGGGGAGGGGGGGGGGGGGGGGGGGGGGGGGGGGACGCTCACTCGATCCGCCGTCCGGAGGTGGCGAACGAAGGTCCCGTTAGTCGCCAAAAATGGAAAGGTGAGAGCGGCTAGCCCATCGGTAGGCCGACTAGTCGATAGAGTTGCCCGCGAACGTCTATCGCAAATAGTCTCAAAATCTTGGGGCGATTCACATGGCATAGAACCCGTCTTGCAGATCGAAACTAAACACGTAGTCGCCTCGGGGCGCCCGCCGGCGGCGCAGCGGCGGCGGTCCCGGAGGGGGTGCGCTCGCAGGCCCGTCGGCACCTACCTCTACCTCCACGCGGTGGGCGCTGGTGACCTTGTAGTCGTGCTAGGCTTGGCACGGTAGGGGGCTGAACGAGGTACCGGCAGTTGCGATCCGCGGGACCTGCAACTGTCGGAAAGCCCTTTACAAAGGGTTTTGAAAAAGCATAATATCCGTATACATCATCACAAGGATCTCCCGCTCGGGCAGACCGATCTGTTTTTTCAGCGACTAAGTACTCACATATACTCTCCCGTCACGGCGGGAACGATGTTTGCGAAATGTTTTTTGGCGAAGAAGGGTACGGACGAATCAGCGGTGGAACGAGGGTATTGGACCTGGCGGCGGACAGCCGGGAAGCAACACCGGGGTATGAAGCTCGCTAGCTGCCGACAACCATGTGAGTTTATGCCTCCCCCGGGGGGAGACGGAAGGCTACGCAGGATGGAGGATGGTCGCAGCCGGAGGAGCGGCACAATCTGGCGGCTGCGGTCCTTAGGATTATCCACCGCCGGGAAAACCCGGTACGGGGGGCTTTTGGAAAAATATTCCCGTACCCAACATCTTTTGTGGCGCGGCGACTCGATCCATGTGTCCGACCCACCCCTCCCCTAGTCGGTACCCGATTATCGACAGACTGCCTCACGCAGTGTGCCTAGGGTTATTGTAACGGCACATTGCTCATAAAGGCGGGCCCCTAACAACGTAAACCACCGGGGGAGGGTACGGACAACCACAACGCGATCATATTGGTGTTGGAAACAGACGGAGCAAGGACAAGGGACATGAGAATATTTGGCACGGGGGCAGGAGCGCCAACCGGACACCGTATGCAGCCTAGTTATTTTCTCTTCCCAGCCCCCGAAGGAGGAGAAGAGAAGACTCGGCTAGGTAGCGAGCTGCGTCGGGAGGAGCAACTATTACCTCGGGCGGGGATGAGCACGGATCGAGACGGGACCGTCGACGACCTGCGCGAGGGGGTTTTTCACATTCCTTTCCCCCCTAGCTCCGGCACGACCGGAGTCGCACATGAGCCGAGGCCATGCAGGTTCGCCTCGACCAACTCAATTGACCAGCCTAGATGATAAGCGTCCCCGCGGCGGTTGGAGCACGCCGCGTATCATGAAGACTAGCGACACTTTTCATTTCATATTGTATCAAAAATAATTACGTAAAGATCGAAAAAAAAATACATGGTTACGTGTATGTTTTAGACGGTGTCGATACTGCCAATGGAGAGGTCGGGATTAGTGGTTCACGGTCTAGCCCATGTAACGTGAGTCCCCCACTTTGGCACTATAGGGAGGGCCCAAAGACAGCAGCCGGTTAATTATATAATTTTTTGTAAACAATTACAATTACAGTTAGTCGCCTCGGCGTGTGAGATGTCGAACGTTTAGTAGGCTCTCCATCTTCAAGCGTTTTCTGGTACAATAGTGGTTCACGTGTCATAAGTCGCAGATAAGTTTCCATTAGTTCTTACCGGATTTCGGGACTAGGAATAGCCTCGAAGCGAATATGTTGTTGGTGGAGAGCTCCCATGCTCTTTCCTCGACGAATCTTGCTAGTTCCGCGTCGACAAACGCGATGAGTTGCTCCGGTGTCGCGTCTAGTAAGGATACGCCTTGGTTGACTGGTGGTGGGGGGGGTCGGATGTGTCGAAAGGCAATATGCACTCCCTCATGGATCCATTATAGGACTTGCCCGCTCGCGCCGATGTTCTCCCACTGTTTCCAACTTTGCCGCTCGCAATGACGCATGTATGCGGAGTCCGACTTGCAGGAATCGGCCCGACGGTTCACACCGTCAGCCTTGTGTCTTGTGTTAGACTTCGCATGTCGGCTGTGGGCGGGGCTTGGGCTTCTCGGGTTTGGTCTCCGCTTTTCCCTTGTTGGCTGCCGGCCCCTTGCCCTTAAGTATTCAGTTGCTTGTGTCCCTAGTGTTGGTGACGCTTGGGTGGGGGCTGCCTCCTCATGCTTGGTGATCTTTGAATTGTACTAACGCTTGCGGCTTTGTTCCGGCATGCATGTTAATCTTGAGGCGCTTGTCTTCGAGAGCAACGAGTAGTCCGTCAACACTACAAGCGTTGCGTTCGCCGATCTAGGTGTCGAAGAAGTGGAAATAGACGAGGCGTTCGACGACGCGTTTTTCGCCGAAGAGGGGCTTCTTGCAAAGAAAAGAAATTGTTTACAACATGAACCGGGTCAACTGTCCGGTGTCATGTCTAAGGGCCAACCGAGAGCTACCATTTAGGTCTTATGGTTAGGGTTCAAGGCCCTAACCACATACTCCTCGGGACTACATATCGCAACCTCAAAAGTGACATTTCGAGGATTTAGATTGAAACCCGGACGATGCCGGTATTTCGAAAATTGAAATTACGTGATATACAATGCAAAGTCCCTTTTTGTAATCCACGTTTTCCTTCCACTCCGGAAATAAAAGTCCTATCCCATGTACCGTTCGCCCGGGCTGATCGCTGAGCTAGGGGGCAAGCTTGCTAGCCCCTTTCCCTAACCCAACCTTCTCAATACTCCTTCCATTAGGGGAGGACGGTTAAGGTAGCCCTAGGGCTTCCCACCGTCGGCATCCCCTTCCCAGGCCGGGATCGGGGCGCTCACACTACGGAATTGGGACCGCTCGGAGCACGGAACTTCTAGTAATTAGAAGTGCGTACATGTAAACCTTAGCGATGAAACTAAGGTACGGGACAAATAAATGTTATATTTTTGCATTGCGAGCTACCGCAGCTCGATCTTGTGAGAGGCGGAGGGGGCGAGGAAGGAGGTGGACGTCCCCGTAGTTGCGCTGGGGAGAGGAAGGTAGGGCGCATGTGTAGCACTAGTCGAGTGTAAAAAGGAATACGTTGAGCACCTTGTGTTTCTTGGGTATTTCATGGAGTGGTTGTCGGGCGGGGAAGCGCGTCGGCACGTAGCGGATCGGGCGGTTTTGTCGGGGCGCATCGCGGCGGGTGAAACATTCCGCGGTTCGCTTCGAAAAGTAAAAGCAGGTTGTTTATGGCAAGCGCTGGTAGGCATGTATTTGTGTGCTTGTGTGGAGCGGTAGAGCGAGGGGTTGCTGGGACGGGCGAGGGGGTGCCGTCTTAGCGCCTTGGCGTGTGGGGTCTTGAGGCGGTGTTGGCGTCCTCACATGTGATTAATGGGGCAAGTGTCGGGCGTAGAAAGCGAAGGGGTAGAAATAAAAAAACGGGAGTACTCCCGTTATGGGTCGGATCGGGGGTGATAGAGGCTCGTCCAGGATGGCGAGTAGGGCGTCCTCACATAGAAAAAGTAGACATAGCGCGTTTTGGCCGGAAAGGATTTCGAGCCGGACCGACTCGGACTGTCTGCCCAGCTTTTTAATGTCCATCACCTCAAAAAGTGCGAGAAGAACAACGGGGGGGAGATGCACGACGGGCCTTGGGTATGGGGGGGAGGGATATTGTTCGTAGGCTGTCCACGCGTCGTCCACTGCCGCATAGAGCGATGGTTGAGGGTCGGCAAGCGTAGCGAGTTCTTGGCATCACAGCTCGTAGAGCAAAGAAGACAAGCGAGGCCGCGACTGCTGAGTAGTGAGCCCGCAAAGGTGTGGGCTTGATAGCCACAAGCTGTGCGCCTCAGCAACGTCTCTTGGGAGGGAAGGGGGGGGGTTTATTTGGCACGGCCGAGCAGAACGGTCGAGTGAATAACCCGCCGGAGGTTGTGTTGTCGGCGAGGGTTGGGATCGAAGAACCGCGAGGGCAACGCTCCTCTCGGAGAGCGTTACCTCCACGTTGCATGTGGCCCTCCATAGTTGCTTGGGGCGCATAGAAAAGGTTCGGGAGTTGGCGGGAAGCCGTCTCGCACATATGCGGACGTCGCTGTGGCGGTGTTGGATATCGAAGGTTCCGGCGAACTCGAAAACATGGTTTGCCGAAATAATCATCTCAACGGTCGGGGCCATTATAGTCTCGTCCATCGTATTGTGAAGACGAAGCACGACTTGAGAGTGGAGAGGAGTGGCGGAAGTCTCCCTTGCGATTGTGAAATGGGGGGGTTGGCCAAAGGTCGTGGTGGTAGGTGGTGGTTGCGGGAAAGGCTGGGGGAGGTATGTCTACGGAGGATATATCTGGGATCTCCGACCTTTTCGGCGCGCGTTTTGCGTCGGAGAGGCTATTCGGTCCGGCATTGGAGCACGGGGTACCTGGTGCGGAAAGTTTATCATCGCCAAAAACTGGCTTAACTGGTGTAGTGAGTTTGTAACATTAATGTGTGTGTGGGCGTGTGTTTGGTTGTTACGTGACGGGCTTAGTGAGGTCCGGTAGGTGAATCCGACTGGTGTAGCGCGCGTTTTCCGGCATGATTGCGACCAGAGCTAAAATTCGGGAAAATGTTAGACCTGTGTGTAGGGCAAGTCGTAGCAACATGAGAGGTGTGTTGGTGAATCGAACTGGTAACGCTAGTGGTGTGTGAGAGTGTGTTGATTGCTGAGAGATGAGATGAGAGCCGGAAGTTGGCTAGGGAAGTGTCGGTGTCGGGAACGGATAGTTACACGTAGGTCATACCGGCCCCAGAAGGGGGCCGGGTGTGGCGACTAGAGAAGTGAGAAGGAGAGAGATGGCGGCCGGCGAAGGCACCGGCAAGGCCGGGCGACCGCCACTAATAAGGAATAGAGTACGGCTAATAGCATAACACTAAGTACCAGGGTGACAAATAGCTACCTTGTACATAAGCACTAGGCAACGGGATGCTAGTGCTTACACCCCCCTTCAAGGTAGCCGAGGTCTTGACGTCGTTCTAGCTTGTGTCGAGGAAGTTGTCATATTGGTCGAAGGTGCAGTGCTTGTAGCGTGTGTCTCATGCCGGGTAGGTGTAGCGACATGCGTTCACATGAATGTGCCACTACCGGTGAGCTACCGATGTGAAGCGGTTCCAAATGTACTGCGTAATGTATTATTCTGACATGTAGCGGGAAAAACTGTCCACGGGTGAATTAGCCGACGCATGAGAGCGACCGGCGAGGAAGAAGCAAAGCCAACACGGTTGTTAGGAGCGTGTAGACACGCACAAGTATGGACGGGCGCTGCTCGTGTTGACTCCCCCCTTTCGCCGTGTGAAAGGTAAGCTCCTCGCTAAGTTAGGTGAGCGTTACGGCGTTGCCTCGGGAAAAAACAATAACAATACTAATTAAAGTACGCACGGGCCGAGTTTTCGCGGTTCGGATTTAAACAACCATATCCGCGGTCGAGAGCATCGGTAGGCTGAAGGCTAGGTGAGACTGAAAGCTTGGTGGGGCGAGCGTGGTGCCGGGCGATTTACACACGCTCTTCTCCTTTGTACGTGGGAGATGGTAGGACAGTCGCGGACAACAAGCTCGAAGGCGAAGCGTGGTGTCGGTTGGACGATGAATTACTAGCGTGGCGCCGAGCGCTTTACACACGCTCTACTCTTTTTTACGCGGGAGTAGGTAAGACTAGCGTGGCGCCGAGCGCTTTACACACGCTCTTCTCTAGTGTAACTCGGTGGAGGGCCCATAACCTGTCGTTAGAATCGGGAACGGATAGTTACACGTAGGTCGTACCGGCCCCACAAGGGCCAGGTGTGGCGACTAGAGAAGTGAGAAGGAGAGAGATGGCGGCCGACGAAGGCACCGGCAGGGCCGGGCGACCGCTACTAATAGGGAATAGAGTACAGCTAATAGCATAACACTAAGTACGAGTAGGGTGACAAATAGCTACCTTGTACATAAGCACTAGGCAACGGGATGCTAGTGCTAATAGGAAGAGCGGAAACGGGTCGGGTCGAGTCGGTTTTGGGCGGACAAAGGTCGAGTGAGCTCGGGCAATAATAGGAGAGGACATGGAAACAACTTGCTTTTGGTAGGAGCGGGGAGCGTGGCCGACGGGCGGCGATATGAGGCGAGAAGATCGCGTGAGAGGGGGTGCTATCGCGCCGATAGAGCTTCTTGTACTTGAAGCGTCGGAGGTAAGTGCGCTTCTCTTCGTGGGCGTTGGAGCACGCCATGTGCATCTTCGTGGTCGCGTCGAATAAACCCATGTGTCCGCTTCGGCTTGTGAGGAACCTACTTTCGGACGAATCGCGTCCATAATTGTCTCGAGTGTTGTGTTAATAATGGCGGCGTGAAAAGTACCATTGCAAACGAGGTGTCGGTATTCGTCGCGAGAGGCAATGCGTCGCTCCTCGGTGAGAAACTTGTCGCCTTCGTCCTGGCGCGGTCGCCAACGACACGGGCAGGTGGCGTTTAACGGCGGTAGCGAATAGGTGTATGCCGTAGGTAGGTCGTCTATCTAATCGCGCGGGTCGAGGAACGCATCGTCGGGTTGAGCAGCCGAAATCGTCAGGGGGTGTCCGTATCGATACCACCCGAGCCGGTACCCTCGTAAGTAGGCTCAAGAATGTTTTGCTTGGAGTTGCTGTTTGATTGGAATTGGTTAGCGTGTCGTTCATTGCGATGCCATTTTTTTGGAACTCACAATGCAAATTATCTGACTTGTGCAAACACGGAGAACTCGCCTTTCGGGACGTCGACAACTGGATACAAATAATAATGCAAAGCGTCGGGCATGCGTGTGCTTTAGGTAATTTTACACACTCTGAGGGTAGATACGAACGATCGCTGTCCTCGACGTGCTTCGCGAGGGTCTTTACCGTCGCCTCTGGGGTTGTCGCCTGGGCGAGCTCATACAGCTTGCGCGACCGCTCCTCCGGACTGTATGGGAGACGGATTTCGAGCAACGAATTCACAAAGATGCGGTCCTCGTGCAGGAACTCGATGATTTTTTCCTTGAGCAGCGGCACCAACTGGGGATCAACCTGGTTCTTCTCATCGCCCCAGAGAGCGGTGGCGGTCGCTGTGTACATGCAGTCGTTGTTGCGGCCCGATATTGGGATGCGCTGCGAGCCGGGGTACTTGGTCATCAGTTTTTCGACATAATACGCGTATTTGTGGAACGCAGAGGCGGACAGGTTGGCACTTTCGTGCCACATCGTGAAGGTCGAGCAGCAGTGTAGTTTTGCATTTCTCGACAAGTGGATTTATCTTTTTTGATTACAAAATTATTACGTTGTTATTGCTTAGGCGGGGGGGCTGTGGCAATTACTGCAATTGCTAACAGTTTTTTTAACTCCCGAGGAACGTCGACACACAGTGAAGCTAGGTGTGTCGATAGGTGTACCTGGTCGAAGAGACCCGGGCCCAACTTGCTAATAAGTCTTGAATGGCTAAGTAGAGTGGCCCGAGAGACAGCAATCGGTCTAGTTTGCCGGCACATGTTGTGAACAATTTCAATTTCAATTAGGTTGTTACGGTTTCCGTACTTGTTTTTCGTCACATACGACCACGTTGCGGATCATGACAACCGTGTCCAACAGGGGACATGAAAAAATCTTGCACGGGGGCATGAGAGCGAGCCGGACACCGTATGCGGCCTATTTTTTCACTCTTCCCAGCCCCCGAAGGAGGAGAGAAGATTAAGGTAGGTGGCGAGCTGCGACGGGAGGAGCAACTAATATCTCAGACGGGGATGTGCATGGATCGAATAGGGACCGTCGACGACTTGAGCGAGGGGGGGTTTCGCCAGCCTTCCCCCCCTAGCTCCGGCACGACCGGAGTCGCACATGAGCAGAGGTCAGGCAGGTCCGACTCGACCAGCACAAGCTGACCAGCCTAGCTGATCAGCGTCCCCGCCGCGGCTGGAGCTTGCCGCGTATCGTGGAGAATAGCGACACTTTTTTTTTCATACTGTATGCAAAAAAAAAACAAATAGAATCAGAAAATAATAAATACCTGTTTATGTGTATGTTTTAGACGGTATCGCTACTGCCAATCGAGAGGTCGGGATTTCTTGTTTACGGTCGATAGCCCCTGCCAATACATGAGTCCTGAATGGCAAAGCAGGGAGAGCCTGGCGGATGAGACAGCAGCCTGTTTATTCTGGTATTATTGTAAACAATTTCAAAAGTCAATACCCGTATCCACTTAGCGATGTCGCTGCTATCGCCAGGAAGCATATCAGCATCCAGCAATGGCATTTGAAGTCACCGGGCGGTGAAGTCGTGGTTATTTCGGACAAAAATATCGTACCACCGGTTTTGTTGTGCATGCAGCACATTTGTTTGCATCTCAAGCTGTGTCAAACGACACGCTGTGAAATATTGCAGCAACCTCAAAATCGGAATCTGACCCGAATCTAAGAAAATCTCCTACGAGTAGAATGTTCGTCTCCACGTAGGCGCAATCTCTCGTCAGCTTTTCGCTCAACCGCAGCGAAAAAAACTATTTCCCCACTCTTGAAACCCAGGAAATATCAACACACGGGAGAATAAAGGAGGGAGGGGCGAGGGGGAAGGGGGGGAATTTCATTATAAATTGGGGGTTTGTCATCCTTGATTTTTCCGTTTTGCATGGTGGTTTCCACTCCTTTTTCGTAAGGAATTATTATTAACGAATTAGGCGTAATGATAACGACACGTTGTGGTCTCTGCTACAAATTTGCAAATCCGACAGGCAAAGAAGCCCCCGGAGCATGGACGGGGCAGGCAGCAGCAGCTACACCAAATCCAACTACATTACATTAAGAAAAGTCATACAAGGAAAAGCTGTGGAGGCCACCAAGCATTAAGAGGAAAAGAGGAAAATACCTAAGCCCGAGGAATAGGAAGGCATGCCATAGCGTCCGCACTGCCCTCCTGAAAAGCGTCGCGCAGATAGGAACCCAGAGTGCCGTGAAGAGCAGCAGAAAGACTATCAAATCCTACCATTCATCGAATCCTATATGTAATACATATGTAATACTGGTTATGCCTCTAGTGTAGTGCCTGTTTTGCCTCTTGCCTTTTTGTTTCCCCTTCCACTTTCCCTGTCCGTGCTCATCTTGTTTTTCTTGTAACCAATTTTACTCTCTAGTGTAGTATCGTACCTGTACACACCACATATCGAAGCGGAATGTCCTATACTTACATGCATTGTCCTGTAGCTCTCTGCTCAGTGGTTTACCGTGAATTTTCGTGGCTTAAATGTAATCAAACTAATGTTCTGATGCATCCTTAATAAGGGAAAGTTTCCAAATCATGATTATAGTTATGTCCGCATGCAGCATTTCGTGGGCCACAAGCGTCCCCGTGCTTCCTCGAGCGGCGCGTGAGGCGCCGCTTGTCGCCTCCACGTGATGCATTCTCGGCGTGGCCTAGGAGTTTCCTTAGTTTAATCTCCTAGGTTTGTGCACAATGTAGTGCTTTCCTTTTGCCGTGCTTTGGATTCCGTGATCCTCTTGTCACTCTTGCCCTTTTGTTACCCCTCCCACCTTCCATGTCCGTTCTCATCTTGTTCTTCTTGTAACCATATAGCATTTCGTCGGTCGTCGATCTACTTTTGTTCTCTCTCGACGGTTTTTGGGGGATGTGCGGCGAGAGTTCGTGCGACGTCTTTCTACAACTTATTCATGGTACTTTGGGTTCATATCTTAGCGAAGAGGGTGGCAATGCTAATGTTGTTTCGTGCCTTCTTGTTCCTCGGGCTTAGGGGTAACTTGTTACAAGAAGAACCAGATGAGCGCGGACGGAGAAAGTGGGAGGGGAAACTAAAGGGCTTAGGGATGAGGGAATTTTTTTACTCTTTACTTTATTTCCCTTCTTTCTTCTTGGTTTTCAATCTTTTTGTAAATATTTTCGAAAAATACAAATCATGATTTTCTTCTTTTTTAAATCTTGGCGGTGGTTTTCTTCTTTTTGCTTGGTGGTCTCCACGGCTTTGTCTTGTGAGAATATTTCCCCCATATTTCCCAATATACAATCAAGTGGTGAGCTCACGGGCGTACAAAAAACATCTTACAAAACAAAACCTAAGCCCGAGGAACAGGAACGCATGCCAAAACATCACCACTGCCCTCTTGCTAAGCATCGCGGAGATAGGAACCCAAAGTACCATGAAGAGCAGCATGGTGTTGTTGTCGGGGCACTCGGACCTGCGATGGCCCTTCTTACCACATCTATAACAACTACCACGAAAAATCATCGTTGCGCCTCTGCCATGTGAGGTACGACGAGTAGTCGTAGCTCCTTGAAGATACTTCAAATGGTCTTGGAGCTCGGAGACTTGCCACTTCTAAAGCTCAGTCGCTCCGTCATCATGAGACTCTCGTGTGACGAGTACAGTCCTGCAACAGTACATTGCATGACATTGTACAGGTACTCGTTACGAATTCCAATTCGTGCTTTTCCACAGGACGGACGTATACTCGTGGGTACGTCGCTACTGCAATATTGTAATGGTGCTGATGCTACAGTACGACCAGTACCTCCCGGTACGTACAGATATGCATAATTAATCTAACTAGCCAGATGACGCGCCAGAACGAGCTCTCCAATGCAGAAGGAGCCGCGTCGTGAAACCCAATGCTAGGCAGGCCGCGTCTCGAGGCAGATGACGACGGTTGAACAGCACTAACGCCTGACACGTAAGCATAGCTTGCAGGCGTAACCAGTCTGGGCTGAAACCTATTTAAGCCCAGTGCAGTAGAGGGAGGTGACAGAACCTTTTAACAATTCCTTTGTTCATTTACAACATCTACTGCCCAAGTACAGCAGTGAAACATCTTTCATCAATTGCCTCTCGACAACATCATTCTGCAATCTTACAACACAGAGCTAGACAGACTAGAACAGATTTGTGCTAGCGTTTAGCTTTCAGAGGCTAACCGCCACACTGGTTTCGGAGCTCTTGGGTCGACGCACGCTTTCGTTCGCTTCTTGAACTGCTCGACGTTGTTTGATTGAGTTGAGATGGCTTCTCTTGGACCTGGTCATTACGTGGTGTTGGTAATTCACGTTGGAGGAACTAAACGGTCGGATTTGAAGTTGGTGTTTCAGCGTGAGCCTCGTACTGGTAGAACTTGGTTCCCTGCTGGCTCTGTCTTACCCAACGAAGAACCTGTCGATGCTGCTATTCGCGAATTACACGAGGAGACCGGTCTTGTTTTGACACCGGATGATTTGACGCTGTTGAGTGGTGAACCTGTGAACGTTACGCTACCTCAAGGACGACAGCTTGTTTCCGTGTACTCTGCGTCTATTCCTGTCCTGTTTGCTACGAGCAACTTACGTACACCTGCTCAGGTCGAGCAGGTTGTTTTGGAACAATCGACAGTTAATCCGGATGGCACTTACGTCGTCCCGGAAACCATCAACACTGACGGTCTGACACTTACGCCTGCACAGACTGGGTTACTTCGTGCTGAGAAGCACAAGAGTGATTTACTTCACTTTGGTTACGTGACTCATTGGGAATCTTTCTATCGAGCAATGACACAACATGTTCCAGTCATGCATGAAGACACGTCTATCCCGAGACAGCTCCACATGTACCCCCGGTTTACGACGGTCGACTCTGGTTCTGTCTGGCTACTGATTCTTGGACACATTAACCGACTGACTGGAGTGGGACCTACAGATTTACGAGTGGGAAAGCCGATGCCTACCCACAACTTGGCAGGACTATCAGTGACTCTTACGGAGACTCAGCGTAAGGCTGCCATTACTTCACCGTACCAGAATGGTCAAGACCCACCTGTACTGGAGGATTGGCTCGAAGCTCAGCCTCAGCGTTTTGTAATGCTTGGGATTGAAGCTGACTCGTACGATGCAGTGTTCTGGGTTACTTCACAGTTTTCTGGACTCCTTGGTGGATGGTGGTTGAACCGGAAAAATCGTCCTCCAATTCCATCTACGTACAACGAGCTTGTTGCGGAGATACGCAAGTCTACGTTTCTTCCGAACATTCAGGATGACGCAATTAAAGCTTTGCTAAGCTTTACGCAGAGCAACACGATGAGTTACGCGCTTTTTACTAAGAAGTACAACGACTACTTACGCCGTTCTCGTCAAGACCTGACAGCGGAGGTACAGTGTGTACGCTTCATTACTGGTCTTGCAAACGTGGACCTCCAGAGACTGGCTAGATCACACCGAGCGCAACTAGGTTACCAGATTACGCTCGCGGAGCTACAAAACTTTCTGAATGACGTCGTGACAGACTCGCCGGAATTAGGCATTGCAAGGTCTGCTGCTGGACCATCTACCCAATC
>JAPMLY010003271.1:0-26410 GCA_026401115.1 Tetraselmis chui | reverse complement strand
TGTATGATTATCATATAAGTTATATAAGTCACAAATAATAGTATTTGGATCCATTTTTTTGTTTCTAAAGAAAGTGTCAACCAATAAAGAAGAATGGAACACAAGCACAGCAGGAGAGGGAGAGAGAGATTTGTACAAAAGTAAGTAATATAAGTAAGTATTTCTTCTGCTACTGAATTGGAAATATCGATCGGCTATTATTTTATTATATCAAAGCCAACACGTTTCTTATCCCTGAAAATGCGGAAAAACGTTCCGAATAACAGACAGTCGGTAGCCGAAGATATGACGAGCAATGCACGAAATTTTCTGCCGGTACATTTGGTACGTTTTGGTACGTTTTAGTACGTTTTGGTACGTTTTGGTACGTTTTGGTACGTTTTGGTACATTTTGGTACGTTTTGGTACATTTTGGTACGTTTTGGTACATTTTGGTACGTTTTGGTACATTTTGGTACGTTTTGGTACATTTTGGTACGTTTTGGTACTTTTTGGTACGTTTCGGTACGTCGGCATGCCGCGTCGGATTTTTTGATATGAAGCTATCCCTAGAGGGAATTCGACGGCCGCGGCGATGGCATCCGCACCGACATCGCTGGGCTGACACGGCGTCACCTGCGGCCATGCGGCGGAATTAGTGCTGAGCTGGCTGTGCGACGGTGCCGATTCAAGTGTAGGCGACGGAGTGCCAAGGGTTTGGTGATTTATTAGGGCTTATAACCCTTATAAGTATTCGGGGTATGTGAAAGCGATAAATGGGAACCACAAATAAAATTAAAAATACACTCTTCCCATAAAGTCCGTTACTAGCGACACGTATTTAATTACCCGCCACGCACTGCCGCAATAGCCATGCAACTCGATTGGGGGGTAGAATAATGATTTTCGAACAGCACACCACGGCGCGTTGTTCACTGACGTGAGCACCTTTACCGGTACGCCCCAATTATTGTGGGCAACCACGTTGGATTTTCGGCCCATATTTTGCGGGCCGAAATTTGTGCATGTGCAGGTTATGCACGCCTCTATGCGTGGCTCGGCACACGTAGTGTCGCGACAAGCCGGGAGACTACTCGACACTGGGTTCTCAGCATGTTTGCACAATTGCACTAGTATCCGCTGACTGTGTTGCGCCCGGCCGTCTACAAAGCGGCGACACCGAGAATGGCATGTCGTGTGCACTAGTTTTTTCCTGCCACGTGCCCGGAAATACCACCAAGGAGCACGGGCTAGGGGCCTAGTGGGCTTGAGGGGCAGTTGAGTTGGAGTGTAAGCACCCTTGCGCGCGGATCGCTGGCCTTAGAAACTTGCGCATCGCCGGGCGTGAAAAATGGCGGGGAGCTTTCAAAGTACCCTAGCACGGGCCTTCATCTGGCCGGCGGCAAAGGGCACGGCACCATGCCATAAGGGGCATGAAATGGGCAACGCCGTGAATAGAAGAAATATAAAGCGCTGATTGTTGAGCGTATTAGCGGAGCGGGTATGCGGGTACCATCTGTCTAGGGGTTGCTAGCCCCGCGCGAATGTGGCAGATTTTGAAACCCTAAAAGCTTTATTTGGCTGTATAAGGCTTGGATGACATCGGACGGCGGATTTGACGCGAAAACCGGCCGGTAGGCGTAGGTGAAGAATGAGCTGAAAACTTGTAATTGCTTGGGGGAAGGGCTTCCATTTGCAACTTAGTTTGCTCGAATTGGACACTATACGTCGAAGTTAGGCTTTTTTAAGCCTCCCAAGCTGTGGTTTTCCGGCCCCGAGCCCACCAACGTCAAGCATATTAACGGCACGTGCCATCACACTCACGTGCTCCCATGTTTGCGGACAACATGCTGGGATCATAAAAACCGCATGATGTGCCGCCCATTTCGGGATTTTTCACGAGCCAAAGTGTGGCAAATCCGAATTCCGGGGCGCCCGAATCAGGGTATACCCCGAAATCGGGGTTGGGCCGCAAACCCTAATACGTCATATCGTAGCCGTGACGGGCCCCATTTGTGCCCCGCTTCTCCCTTAGCCTCACCGTCAACACAAGTTTCGGCCCGCCTTTTCAACGAGCTAAAGTACAGTTAAACCCTAGAAATCCTACATGGTAAACACCCGCCCTACGCGAAAGGCCCTATTTCAATAGTAACGAACTTTATGGGAAGAGTGTATATATGCACGCGCGATAGAGTCCATGGAGAGCGAGGGCTACATGTACTTGATTACAATGATTGGGTAGAAGCACCGGGTGATGGAAAGATGATGCGAAAACCTGCAAATGAAGAGGGGGGGGCGATGGGGCGCCCGCCAGCGGTGCAGCGGGGGCGGCTCCGGAGGAGTGTGCACACGCAGGGCCGTCAAGAGCTCCCCTATATCCACGTGGTGCAAGGTAGTAACGTTGTAGTTGTTGATGTTTGGCACGAAAGGGGGCTAATGAGAGGGCACGCATGGACGTGACAATTGTGCGACGAGCGATATATCATGAACGGACGGACGACTTTCTTAAATAATTATATCATATACCCGGCGCGTGAAGATATCCCGATTGGGCCATATTTGTATTTCCCTATTTCCCCATAGTATGCTCGGTATGCATAGTAAACAATGTTACGGGAGTAGTGGAAACGGCGTTGGGAGTACTTGGCATTCCAAGGGACATACTCAGTGGAAGCCACTACTATTCTTCATTGAGCATGGGAGAATACGGGCAGGTTTAGGGCGTAGGATTTGGGCATCTAAAATCCATAGCATTGTAGGGTTGTAGTGCTCGCTTCTCAATGTACAACACAGTGCGTCCTACTCTTGCTTGCCCCCTTGGAGTGAAGCGCGACGACGACAACATCGGAGGCCGACCGCAGTGGACGGAGCGGTCATTATTTGGCGGCGGGAGTCTTCGCGATCAGCCGAAGCCGAAACAAGCATATTTGGAGGGTTTTGGGTATAATGTCAACATCCACCACCCTCGGAGATTCTACTCTCTATCGGTGATGGACCCATACGCAGGAGGCCAAGGACACGACAAGGCAGTATAATTGCTACTACGGAGGCATCCGCCGGGGGCGCAGCGGCGGCGGCCCCGAAGAGGGGTGCGCTCGCAGGTCCGTCAGCACCTTCCTCCACCTCCACGCGGTGGGTGCCAGTAACCAAGTAGCCGTGACAGGCTTGGCACGGTAGGGGGCTAAACGAAGTACCGACAACTGCAATCCGCGTGATCAATGGATGTCGGGAAGACATGTACGGAGGATTTTGAAATACATAATATCTATACTTCAGCACTAAGATCCCCGCTCGGCATGTCCGATATATCTTCTCGCGACTCCCATATACTCTCCCGGTAAGGAGGCGGGGGTCGGTGTATGTGAAATATTTTTTGGCGAGGAGTGCACCGTCAGATCAGCGGTGGGACGCGAGTGTCGGAGCTAGCGGCGGACATCCGGGAAGCTACGCTATGGAAGGGCGCTCGTTCGACGTCGACCAACGCTCATGGGTTCAAGCATACCCATCCAGGGGGGTGGAGCGTGACACTAGCGGCGAGGAGGATAGCCGCGGCGAGAGGAGCGACACGGTTTGGCAGCGCCGATCTTAGATCGGCCGCCGCAAGAAAAAACACGTACGGAACATTACGGTTAAAACGTCCGTACCCGGCACCTTTGCGCACCTTTGAGATGGGAGCCCTGATCTGACCTTTCCCCTCGTCGGTACCCACCATTGATAGGAGTGCCTTCGGCGGTGTGCAAGGGTAATCGTGAAGCACACATGGCAAATAGGCGACCCTTTGGCAGCGTAAACCACAAGGGGAGGGTACGGGCGGTAATGTACGGATCAACCGGTGCCGGAAACAATTGGTACCCAACCGGGACATTACACACGCGACGGGAGGAGCGAAAGACGGTAACCAGTTGTGGTTACGATGTTTTCCCCCAGCCCCGAGGGGGGGGAGCTTATGCTAGGTGGAGACTGGAGAGCTGCGATGGGAGGAGCGGCTATTATCTCGGACGAGGGTGTGCGTGGATCGAGTCGGGGCCTTCGACGACCTGAGCGAGGGCATTTTCTCTTGCCTTTCCCTCCCATCTCCGGCGCGACCGGAGTCGCACAAGAGCCTAGGTCAAGCATGCCCAACTCGACCACCTCATGCTGGCCAATTAGGATGATCAACACCTTCGGGCGGCGGGAGCGGGCCGCGCATCGTGGAGATAGCGACATAATATTTTTTCATATCTTATCGTAGCGATAGACCATGTTTACCTGTCTATGATTTATATCATGTTGTTATTGCCGACGGATGGATGAACAAGGAGACCCCTAGCGTAATGCCCTATTTTAAAAACCTTTATGGCAGTATTGGGTACGCCCTCATATAACACCCGATTTATCGATACTTGTTGTGAAAAATAGATTATAATTGCTATACTACGGAGGCAATCGCTCTAGCCACCTTCTAGGCTTGTGATGCCCATGGCCTTGCTCACCCCCCCCCCTCTCTTCCCACCACCCACCCCGAAAGTATCCCAGATTTGATTATCGCCGGGCGCCATGAGACATACGATAACCTTACTTAGGGAGGCGGGGTCGTTAGCCTTCCCGGCACGTATGGAACCGCACGGGGCGTATCGAATCGCACGGGAGTGCATGTGGGTTGGCATGTGTCGACCAACGATCAATATAGCCATTGTCAGCGGACTAATATACCGGAGCAGTGAGAACATACCATGTGCCGTGGAGATGTAGCGACATTGTCGTTTCATCGACATTTTTCTAAAAGCAAGTTGTAGTTTCGCCACCCTCTACTTATATCCAAAAAATTGATTGCCGTCATCGTTTTAAGCGGGGACTCGGGGGAATTGTGACAATTGCTAAGGTAGCTTACAGTTTTTTTTTCCCAAGGAACGGCGACCACATTGAAAATAGCCGGGTAGGTGTGTCGCGATAGGTGTACATGGTTTCAAGAACCGGATCTTAACTTTTCTCGTGAACCCCAAATTGGTAGCAAACGTCGAGGCCGAAAGACTACAACCTATCGAGTTTGCTGGGTCACGCATGTTGTAAACATTCTACAATTTTAAATTCCAAGGAAGACCCACTACAAGAAGATGAACAACAACAATAACTTATATCACAAGTAACTGTAAATAGAGCCGCCAAACGCCCAAAAGCACCATAGAGCCGATGGGACTTGTAGATGGCATGTATGACCTCTATTCCCGCATGACACAAGTATGATTATACATTCACGCGTGCATAATTTATAAGCAATGAATGTTGTATTGGCTATTGATGGGGGTGTACCTTACACCCCACGGTACGGGTAAAACGAGGATAGTTCGACTACAGGCACCGCGCGATTAATAGTGTAGCATCAGCGGGCATTAAAGGAGAAACCGCCTTCATCACTAGTATATGTAGATCTGCGCGATTTTATTGCTCGTGCAATATTCTTATCAAAGGAAGCCGTTCGACACCAACGGTTAGCTACTTGCCTAAGTGCTTGGGTTTATTTGGAACGGCACCATGCTTGACCAATCTGTCATAATTGCCAAATGGGGTCCCCCGAACTCGCAAAAAGTGGCGATCGCAAACAGAGTTAGGCGTTGGTCAATATCTCTCCGCAGTGTGATCATGTAATGAATGCTTGTTAGATTTTCCCACCACATCTTGTCTAAATCAAGCATCACATGTTGTAAATCGTTTCAATATTCAAAAAATTAGGTCGCGAGTAGCGCGTGTAGTATAATATCCAATGTACCGGGAGTCGGGGCGGTGCGGCCGCCAAAAGCGCAACATAAGATCTTAAGCCAAACCGCCGGACCACATAGACCATTAGATACCACGCATACCGATCAATCTCGCCAGGAAGGCTTAGGACAGCAGCCAACTGTGGCTGACTTATTTGTTGTAATCTGATTTTGATTGAATTTCCCTCGAACATCTCGATAAGCCCATGTCGTGGGCCACAACTACTATCCATTTCCGATTTTTGGTGAGGACTTCATCACCATGGCATGTGAAATCTTCCTATGGTTGCGCATTATCTTGGTAGCGCACAGAGTTCCCATGGCACCGCGGCTCCCATGTCGTCAATACATGGCTCTCACGGTGCGCCTCGTGATCGCATGACGCTATATTACGCAAGGCAGCCTACCACTGCAGCTGGGTCTTCTTCCGTCGATAATTATTATGGGATGCCCGCATGGAGCGCTAACATAGCATCCCCTCTGCCCTTCATGACACTTTGGATCTTACATACAAGCAAGATGCGGTCTACTAGGGTGTCTATTTGGCGCATTTGTTTACGTGTTTGACTTTTCTCGTAGGTAGTGATGAGTTTTGCATTTCTACATGAGGCTAGATATGTGGTTGCACTTGTTGTCTTCCATTGTCACAATTGAATAGAGTATAGCGAGCGAATGAGAAGATTAAGGTACGTGCATTTTATGTCTCGTGAGGAAATCGAAACAAAATTTAAAGAAGTTCAGCATTATCAGAGCCTATGGTGAGCTGTTACTATGGAATAGCGCCTACGGCCTTCCACTGGCATGATTATGCATGTGACTTGAATCGGCCACTAACTTGTTGCCTTCAAGGTCACACGTCAGTCCATCATTTCCAGGCTCTAATGGCTTATTGTCCCGAATATTAACTGTGGATATTTTATATGTAACTGTTAAGTGCAAGGCAGTAATTGTTGTCATTGTGCAACACTAAGTAGCATGCTTTCAGAGATACGGTGGCATCCGATTTTGGAGTGCATCTAGTACAACGACATGTAATCACAGTGGTGGTGAAATGTTTCTTAAGAAGCTCTCATGAATGAAAGCGTCTCGAGTTGGCATCGATGTACGGAAAAACGCAATATACATACAAGTAGGTGGTGATGATGTGATTTAGGCCATTTAGTGCTTGATTAATTCTTCAGGGAGAAGGGCTAGCATGAGACTGTGGCGAGCTTAGTCATTGAGATGCCACACACGTGCGTCGTACAAACCCCGGATGTCTCCTTGCCACAATTACTCAAGTAGCCGATTTTGCTTTGGCGAATTATAGATATCTTCTGCCCTCGAAGTCAACCGAACGGTTGTTGTAAGTGGTAGTACATACATAGTACCACATCGCTGAATGGTGTTGTTTTTCTCTTCTTCACACGCCCCCCCCCAGTTCCTGGGCGCTTGGGTGCAAATTTCAATTATGACGGGCTCACGATATAAATTTCGGGTCTACTTACAACCGACTCCAGTATTGTGCGAACTTGGGGGCATTGCTTTGCATTGTTGTTCTTGGACATTCGAATTGTAGTCATGCAAGCAGGTCCATAATATTGCGTCCTTCCCCCCAACGACATGTTTGTGCAATTCAACGAGTTATTCCAACTGCGCGAGCACATTCGAGCCAGAAGGGTAGCTATCGTCAATTTATGGATGAAATTAGAGCTGCCATCGGCAGCAGCTTATTTGGAATGTGTGTAAATCATTATTGGTAACGTTGGTAATCTATCTCATGTTGGTGTCACAAATTGTTAGAACGAACGGGTATAAACATCATCAATTTCCGAACGTGTTTCATGCTTTGCGTTCTCGCTCGTAAATCCATGTGTGCTTCCCGTGGCCGCATTAGACAAATTGTCCTTTTTGAGGGAGGTCGACGGCTTACTACTATGTGTATTTCAATTTTCATATTTGGAGAATTTTGAATTTTACATTGGGACATCTTTTAAAGGAAGCAGTGGCACGATAATTTTTCCTCGCGTATATTCTGTATATAGCACGACGCATATAGTGTGGTTTCTCTATCGTTTTGAGGAGCGCTTATGATGGGTAGTCAATGTCAACCTACTTAATAGTATTTCCGGCTGGTTGAATTTGGGGTATAGTGCAATAACTGTATATTGGGAACTAAAAAGATAGAAAAAATGTGGATAGCTGAACGAAATCAAATACCTAGTTAAAATGATACATGTGATGATTCGAATACCCATAACCCAATCAAACACGGATACATAAAAACTGTAGAACAGTTTTTAAGTTTTCAACATTACCTAAAGTTTATATATAGTGATGAGGGCGATCCATCGGAGAATGATGTATATACTGGGAAGTCTCGCACTAGTATGTCCTCATCAGAGACTCTCATAGATTGCCTTGGAACACCCAAATACATGTCTATGGATGTTAATTGCTTCATGTTATTTTGCTTTCGTGTAGATGAAGGACATGCGCTGAGAAATTGGAATGCCCATGCATATGCTTAGCTTTAGGTCAACTAGCGAGAGTGGGGAAAGGGGGCCATGACAGGAAACAAAAAAATTCCAAGGAAGATAAGAGGTTGGTCCTATTCGGTTTCGGAATTGGGCGCGGAAATGCAAGTGTGCGGCCTCCCCCAAGGCTTGTCGAAACCGCTTTCAAGGTGCGGTCACATGTACTGTGGGGTGGAATACCCGCGGCAAACCATGTGGCGGTACTTGACTATTCATAGTATGGCGGCATGTGGGCGATGAAATTATTAATGCGGTACCACATGTATCTATCTAACTTTTTGTTTCCAAATCTTGAGATGCATGTGACCTACGATAAGCCAAAATGTTACACACGCAACATAGATATGTAAAAACGAGTGTCGACATGGAGACCGGCAAACTGGCACACATGCGCCTTTTACGCAACAATACTTTCTATATTTTAGTATGCGTTGAACGCATTCGTTACATTTACATTTTCTGTCATTTATTTTTGATCCGTTGGATCTCGTCAATCAGCAACTATTTACAAGTTCTAGTGTCACCACCTCCCATCAACACCGCAGACGTGAGGAGGATACGCCAGTCGCCTTGAACGCGCCCTATCTCAAGGGCTCACAAAGGTGGGGCGCCAGTGTCTAGGGCGGGTCGGGGCCGGGGGCGGAATTTCCATCCTCCACTGGTGACGCATCGCATCATGTGCGGCTTGAATCGCCGCGTCCGCTTCATTCCAAGAACAATCACGGTTGCGTCCAAAAGCGACGTCTCTTCCGGTTGAGCGAGGCTCGTCGAGCAAGTTGTAGTGTGGCCATTTTTTCGCGCCGGCCCTACCGCCACCTGTCCGCCGAGTGTAGACGAGATTGCTTGAAAGGGCTAACGACTCGCCTTCCTCTCGCCGCTCACCCATCCGGAACCTGACAAGGGCAAGCGATGTTTCAAGCACGACGAGTTGGTAACTCACAAATCGGCATATTCGCCGTAGTTTTCTCCATTAGCAAAAGGACAAGAGTGGCAAGAGGATCACGGAATCCAAAGCACGGCAAGAGGAAGCACTACATTGTGCATAAAACTGGCAGATTACACTAAGGAAACTCCTAGGCAACGCCGAGAATGCAACACGTGGAGGCGACAAGCGGCGCCTCACGCGCAGCTCGAGGAAGCACGGGGACGCTTGCGGCCCATGGCGCGGGTGAAGAGCGCCGTGGCAATTACAACACTGCTTTTTAATAGCATTTTCGGACCTGCTAATGTTCTTAAACTTGATTACAATAAGAACGACATGAACACGGAAAGGGAAAAAGGGACGGGTAACAAAAGGGCATGAGGCTAATGTTCCTCGACAATATAATGTAGGAAAATTATCGAAAATGTATCACGCCTAAAATTCGACTGCAATATAAATACAGACATACACAAACCACATAAAATTAATATACAAATGCAATTATCATCACAATCACAAGAGGATTCCGTGACCCTCTTGTCACTCTTGCCCTTTTGTTTCCCCTCCCACTTTCCCTGTCCGTGCTCATCTAGTTTTTCTTGTAACCAATCAAATTATCATCACAAACAAACTACATACTGTACATCGAAAGTGGAACCATATAAGGGCTAATAGTTTCAGACAAAGAAAACCTAAAGTCAGCACGTACTGATACTTACTTTTCAAACGTTTGCTGCACTCGTTTGGGGACGCTGATGCGATACATGTCGGTCCTTAGCCCGTCGTCTCCAGGCCTTGCTGGTACCCGGGGCAGGCCAGCAATGCCCCACGTGCCGCTATGTTCGGTACGCTCCATCACCCGTTCCTGCGACAACGGCATAATCAATAAGAAGCAGCGACAGCCGCCAACATCGCCAGGGTACCCACGCATAAGACCGATAGAACACGTATTACAGCAAGCCGAGGTCAGTTGCTCAATCCCCCGCACTAAAATCGCCGAGTGGCGGCAGTGGTGAAATCCGACAGAAATCTCAATAACAAACAATCATTGTTAAATTAACAGTACCGGTACTTTGAAACTACTCTCCGCGAGCGGGGCGTCGTGCGGGCAAGCCCGGTTCGTCGCGCGCTCAATCTAGTACCCCACCCGTCTCTGACTCGAAGTATGAAGCATAGATATCATGGTCTAGAGATATGCGGGCTCACCAGCTTCCAGTCGGGTCGCACCGCCAGGCTCGCCTCCTCCCATCGAAGCGACATCTTTTGTCCCGGTTCGCTCCGGCCAAAGTGGCGGTCGCACGTGCCGCAGCTCGCGGGCTGCCAGCCCCCCTCACACCTAGCGCACCCACCGAGCGAATGGACATGCCACGCGGCGCATGGGAGGCGGGGAGCATGTAGACCCTCCGTCTCGCGGAACCTCTGCAGCTCCCGGAGCTCCTCGCGGATGCCGTCCATCGCCAACAACCGATGAGAGTAGAGAAAGATGAGGCTACTCCTCGCCGATTATCTCCTCTTCACCTCACTTTCGCAAGTCCACTGCACTGAAGTCTCACCGGAAATTCTTACCGAGGACAAAGCCCTTCGTCATTCGGGTTGGTCCGATGGCTTACCGGGCTTAGACTACTGTACGCGCTCGATTGGCCGTTGCTGCCTTTGTCGAACTGTGCTGTTAGTTTGGTTCGCGTCGTTGTCGCGCGGCCCGCAGCACCCAACATCCGTCCGTCCATCCGCCCGCGTCCCCATTTTGAAGCTGCTGCTGATATATATGATTCGATTGATGTATACCGGAGAATACATGCGAATAGTACACGGAATAACACATGCCAAACTGTGCAGTGTAGAATATGTACTCGTACCTGTACAAAATGGTAATCATAGTGGTAGCACTCAGCACTACATTGATTAATAATAACTCTATCATCAACCACGGTCGCCGATAGCACCCAGGTACCGGAAAAGGGCATACGTTGTCGACCGACGAATATATGGTACCCAAACGTCCACAAAATTCAATGATTTTCAGGCGTAATGCCCGCAACACTGGTATCTTACTATTTTGACATTTGCGAGCAGTTCGAACTAGGCATGGAAAAGTGGCCGACCTCTCAATCTCGGCATCTTGGCCGGAGATGGTTGATATGGCTTTGTTATTTTTTCGAACTCTTGCACACTGCGCACCAAGCCAAACGAGCGCTCCAATTCATTTGCACGTAGCCCTCGACCCAAAGCACACTCGCACTGCGATAGCTCCTTTGGGTGCCGCGTGCAAATAATTGGGTTTTGATACAAAATGCAGCACCGCCCGCCATCAAAGCATCGCGAAGATAGGCACCCATATTACCATGAAGAGCAACAGAAAGACGTTGTATGAATTCTCGTCGCACATCCCCCAAACACCAGCGAATGGAAAGATGAGTAGATCGGCGAACGTTTTGAGAGTTTTGTCCGCATGCATTTTGCGTGCGGACAATAACTCTCAATGCATGCGGACATAATTCTCAAAACGCAGTGAACGAGAGTCCGCAACATCCATGCCAAGGAAGCGACGAACTCCTACAAGAAAAGCCAGGCGAACAACGAACTTCGCCACCATAATAGTAGCCGCCAACCGGCCCCCATGCTCCAGAGCGAAGGGATAGTAGACATGGACCGACTGAACCAAAGACATGCCAAGTAAATTGGGATTGCGGAGGTCCGCATCGAGTTTGCGATGTTGAGCTCCCAATGCAAGACTACCCAAGATTGGGAGGCTAGCGCCCATCATGGGAACATTGATGCTCATGCGAGCACTTGTGACCGTCACATCAACAACAAGATGATGTCGTGGAGCCCCAAAGTTACCATTATAAAAACGTATATAAGATAATCCATATCTTCGGTGTTGTCAGTTGATTGCATATTGCTGAAGGCCGATGAGTCGATCTACGACGTGCAAGGACTCCCACCCAAAACGTCGCACCACAACAGTGCATCACCCAAACGGGTACGATGTCCTGGTATTTGATCGGGTGTGGGCTCATGAATGTTTTATTGAACAAAATAAAGTATCGCTTGGTAGTGTCATAAAAGCCGACTTATTGGATTCCTCTCCTTGCGGCGGAGTCGGCCACGAGGAATTTTTTTCTCCGAGGATTATAACCGTCGACGGATTTTTTCGTCCACGGCAATATGGCCTACACAAAGGGGCCGGCCGAGGAGGACTGCACACGTACATGCATGGGTTCTCATTCAGCCTTTTGGAGCGTTTAACCGGTCCGCAAAGCTATTATCGCCACACCGCCAATTTTTGATTAGGTGAAACGAAGTGCGAAAAATAAAACAATGAAGTTTCTGTTCGATCGCATTTTGATCAGTAGTGCTTTTTCAGGACATTGTTTCGTGGTGTTTCCCGCCGGCAACTATGTGTAATCTATCACATTTTCCTTTCACGAGTATTGCAAGAGAGCGCAAAAAGATAAAAATTAAAAAGGGGGATAAGAAGAAGTCAAAAAAAAAACTTGACAAAGAGGAGCGATGAAAAGAGACGATTCACAAAGACTCTTCCAACTCACCTTCAACGGCACACCTAAAGACGGATCAGCTGGTTTACATGCCACACAGCCAATGCGCAATGTTGAGATTCCCTTCTTGGTTACAATAAATGCCAGAAATGTGTGAAGTTCTGAACTCTGCGGAAATATATCATACCCCCATATCAATTCTCCAAACCCTAATTCCATTGCCCCATTGATTCGCTCCGTTGACGCTCCACAATCGCCCGTCGGCGCCCAAGCAGTCAAGGTTGGTGCGAAAAGTACATGCAGATGCGAGGCAAGCGTGGCGAGGCGAGCGGGTTCATCTTCGTCGTTGTGCGCGCCAACGACGACGACTCGTAGGGTTTGGCTGTATTCATCTAATTCTTTGAAAAATGCCGCTTACCCATTGACAAGCCCCATTGAAAACTAAGTTCGATAAAAACCTCAAACGCATCAGTCCACACGCCCTCCCATCATGCAACCCACATTCACAGCCGTGGAACACGCTGAAGCTAGACCCTAATGAAACCCTAATGGAGCCCATAGTTACCATAGGAAGATGGACGGACAACCCTCGGCTACCTAGGTTTCCCAATGGTGAAGGGGGGGGGGGGGGGGGGGGGGGCAGGCAAAATTACTTGACCTTCCTGAAATATTGCCGAGTCCTGGTGAGTAGGATTTCACGAAAACCATTTAGGGTTTCACAAGCCCTACACTACCCTCTTCCAATCCCCAAACACCCATCCCTCACACCCACCCCGCCTCCTCACTACTAGTGCGGCGCCACGATCTCTTTCAGGTGCTTCGAGGCCACGGTGGTGCGTTGCGGCCCCTCACGCGCGTCGGGGCCCGCGACCACGAGGATGGCGCCCTGCTGGCCCGCGGTGTAGCGGTGCACCGCCTCCGTGCCGTGGGTGGCGCTGTGAAGGAAGACGAAGGGGCCCCTGCAGCAGCCGGCGCAGCAGAGTCATTTTGGGAGGCAGCCAGCACACCACTCGCGCTGCCACTCGCTACTAAAGCATAACATCCTCGCGAGGGGATAATTGTCTTGAGCCTTTACTCATCTATTATGCGGCTTAGTTTGGATCTCCTTCGTTGTGAAAATGAATAATAGCGTGTTATTTACAAAATGCGGTGTGCCATGGCATATTTACAAAAGGAGCGAACATATTGTGGATGGATAAGGTCATTGTAAGCAAACAGCACCGAAAGGTTGAATAAATAGGGCTGTGAGATGCTCAGACATCGCATTTCAAAGTAAATATTCAGCTTTAATTAAAGTCACAATCACAGGCATTACTGACTATGGCCGGTAATACCAAAAATATACTCCCTTATTCACTCCCTTGTCCCTTACTCATGTTGTTATTCTTGTAATCAAAAATATCCCTCATCGCTTTTGATTCGCACGATAACATATCAGCACACCAGAATTTTTTGAATTATCATTTAACGTGGCTAACATATCGCTGTGCGGTAGATATGATACTTTCTAAAGATAATCGTCAGAATGACCTGTACGTATCCGGCGGATACTTCTACTAAATAAAGCAGTACAACGCACCTGATGACGGGCAGAGTGTCCGTCTTCTTCTTCTTCTTCTCGACGGGGCCGGTGAGAGTCCCCGCCAGCATGACACAGCTGCAGCCCATGGTGAAGGTTTCGCCCGGCTGGAGGTCCGCCAGGCGGCCGTCGTGCAGCGCGTCGCAGACCTCGTCCAGGATGTGGTGCGCGGCGAGGTGCAGCTCGGTGGCAGACTGCACGCACGTACGCAGTACACATGTACCGTCGCTATCAGTACACGTACAATTTATTTTCATACAGTGAGCAAAATTTCCCGAATTATTTAATGATTTACTGCTTGTTTTAATTAAGATGGTACGTTTAACAAGTGAGCCGTGTCAATGAGGCGTAAAAATACTGAAAATCTATTCGACATCGGTTCGCAATATAGATTTCATTATACCATAGGAGTAATTAGTTACAATTCTTCACATTAATTGACATCAGTGCCATTTCCATTATACTCCGAGCGCTCGTGATTTTCACTTCATATATAGTTACATTATTCAGTTATTGTTTTCCAACAGTACATGGGCTAGAAATAGTGGGTTGGTGCGGTAAAGAGAAACACAAGACATTCGGAATAATCAAGGGGTGCAATTACGTCCAGGCAAGATCGAGTGAGAGTGCGCGATGTGAGCAAGAGCGTAGTGATGAGCAGAACAATTAGTGCGATAAGAATTAAAATACAGCCCGCACTTTATTCCCCACAGTCCTGCGAGTCTTTGTGTCGCGCTGTCCATTGCTCGGGGTGCATATCATGTTTTACGGAGACGACGGAAAATACCGATATAAATATCTGAATACAAAACGGACAGCGCTGTTTCACCTTTTTATAGTAAACTCTGCATATCTTTCTAAAACATATACAGAACGATAGCAACCTTGCACAGCAACACAAAAACATTCTAGGCCAAACAGTATGAATAAACAACATAAAAATCCAGTTCAATTTTACAATGTTTTCTGCGTTTCGTTTTGTAACTAATTTGTAATCCAGACTAGCCAACGGCCGTTGTATGTGCTAAAATATGGTCATTTGATTGAAAATGGCGCTTTCGAATAAGTGGCGCTATATTTCTTATGGCGCTAAATATTTTGAAAATGGCGCTAACAGTGGATTCCGTCGATATTAAATGATGTGTTCGGTCGAATAAACTTTTGCTTCCCGATGCACTTCACCTTGAGGTTCTTCGCGAGCTCCGCCGCCCTCGAACTGACGCGCAAGTTGGATTGCTCCTGTTGGTCCAGCATGTCCTCAAACACTTTGTCCTTCAACTGCGTTGCAGAGAATACGGCACATCTTGGAATCACCGCATCAATGGAGAATATTAGCGCCGCGGCAACCCTTGATTCGCGTCTCTACTTGAAACAGCGCCTCCTGAGGCTGTTATATTTTGCAATACTGGATAAATCGACACAAACTACCAAAACTAATGTTTTCGGAAAACTAATATACATCGGAAGTGAACAAAAGACAAAATCCCCTAAAATTGAAATTATGCTTCAATGCGCACTTTCATATACAAATATAATATATAGCCAGAAGCAGATTTATCTTTAAAAAAACGTATAACGGCAGTCAAGTGCAAAATTAAATAAGGATTACTTTGCGTGTGTGCAAGACAGAGCGTGTGGGCGAGTGAGAGTTTCTGAGTGTGTTTGTGTGTTTATATGAGTGAGGAAGCAAGTTTGTGTGCGTGTATGTGTGATGTGTGAATGTGTGTATGTGTGTGCGCGCGCGCGTGTGTGTGTGTGTGCGTGTGTGTTTGTGATTATGTGTGTGTGTGTGCGTGTGTGTTTGTGATTTTGTGTGTGTGTGTGTGTGTGTGTGTGTGTGTGTGTGTGTGTGTGTGTGTGTGTGTGTGTGTGTGTGTGTGTGTGTGTGAGTGAGTGAGTGAGTGAGTGCGCGCGCGCGTGGGTGTGTTAATGTGTGTGCGTGCGTGCCGTCACTGCACAGCGCCCACCTTGTTCCAGCGCCGCTTGGTGGGCGACTTGGCCGCCTCCTTTTGTGCAATGGACGCCTGCTGCATCGCCACCATCCGCTGACACAGCTGCTCCACCAGCATCGGCCGCAGCCGTTCCACATAGTTGAGCGCGGCGAGCCTGTCGACGGCACAACAGCCAGACACACACACACACATCAAGCGCGGCGCAAGTGCACAAACAAAAGATAAGAGATAAACCATCCACAATGGAGCAAAGGCAAGGGGGGAAAGGAGGAGTGCCTTTGTGTTTCCGAATTGGAAATATTGTTGTGAGCTGAAAACTGGGGTGACTAGCTAACTTGAAACACGGGGCGACTTGCTTACTCATTGCTCTGAGAAAATCTATTTAGATGGCTTTGTCCGTGGGTACCTCAACTCCGTTTTAAATGAATAGCACAAGATCGTTTCTATATTATACTTCGAGAAAAGAGAGGAATGGCCCTTATAACCGAAAGGGCTCCGCGCTGCGCACGGAAGCTTGCAAAACATCACGACAGCTATTTTCGAAACTACCAAACAAATAATTTAAGCACCCCTTTAGCCCGGTTACTCACACATTGAGTGAAAATTGCCGCAAAGAAGTGTTATTGGGGGACGGAGTGGGAGAGGGATGCAATGGGCGGCGCACCTGAAGAGGTTAATCTCCACCTGCTGAAAGCTGCGCGCCCCCTCCGCCGCGCGCTTCCGGATCTCATTCACCGCGGTCTGCGGAATGTGGAACAGCACGGGCCCCTTCCCCATCGGGTTGCTGTGCGCCACCACGTCCGCGGCGCCCGGGACCTGCGGGTAGCGAAGGGGGGAGGAGCAGCGTCGATGGCGTGAGTGGTTGGAGTCCACACAAACGAGAGTAAATAAGGTCCTGCGCCTTCCGATGCATACGGAGCAGACAAGCTGAGGGACTATCAATGCATCGTCGCGATTTAGAAATTTGTAAAATATTATGTGGAAAGTTACTTGTGTTTGTATCTAACCGCGAAAAATGTGTGCGACAGACAGCGACTCATATCAAACAAGGCTGTACACTTAAATGGGCGCCATTCATAACCTAGTGTGCATATGCTATCCGCAATAAATACAGCAAACACATAGAATGGTGGACGTAGAATGCTACGTCGCGGTACGTTAACTAGCGCAGCATATTAGTTAAGGACACTTCAGCGATCGCAGGGCTGCAACCAACTGCAGTACAACAAAATCTGTCATACGTAAGTTGGTAGGTCAGTGTGGGAGCCAGCCTGATTGTTCAGTGACACACAAACAGCTGATATAGCGACCACTTTGGACTGAGCAATTAGCACAGTCGCGGGATTTCGTGAGCACTGAGGTCAGAAACGTTGTTAATATAGCAAATACTAACGCAGTACAAAAAAATTGCATAATTTTGGGGTTTATAGGGTTAACATTATTGATAGCAAAAAAAATACCATTATGAACGCGAGCCAATACATAGTAGCGTATTTTCTCAACCACTTACTCATCCGTACCTTCATTTTGGTCAGCGAGGCGCTGAGGCCGATGACGCCGCCGGTGCCGACCATCCTGCGGCGGCACAGCGGAAAGTGGTCAGCCAATAGACATGGGGATACGCCCCCAGGCAGGAGACGAGTTACATAATTACGTCGAACATGTATAATTAATAAAATACCACAGCTTCGCGCCATTTCAGAAGGGTTCCGTCACGGAGGTGTAGGGCGCGCACCAGACGTTGTTGAAGCCCGGCATGATCTCCTTGTACTTGGACTCCACCATGCCGGTGACCACAATGTACATCCCGCACCCTTCGTTGTCCTGCCGCAGAATGGTGTCGCCCTGCCTGAAGCGGAGCAGCCTGCGCGTCCACAGCCCCCCAAAAAACTTAATCAGTAAAAAAAAACAATGGTTACACTCATTCAGATACACAGACATAAATTTGTACAAATTGTTTTGATATCAAACAATATATTCCTGTCCGGCATGCAGAATGTATACTGCTAAAGGACATGTTTAAAAAGCCAAGCTAGCCAGCCCTAAAATGCAATAAAGCATATCCTAACTTGAAACAAACGCGGCGTTCCACGGCGGCAATCGTCAAACCTAATTAGAAGTAAATCGTACAAAGGGCGAAGAAATGAACATATAATGATTAGCTGCAAATGTTATAAGCTTATTTTCAACATCAACAAGGAAATAAACCGATCTGTCGGCCCGTTTCAAAAACAATGGTTCTGCCAAAAAGAGAGGAAAAAGTAAGAAGGGGGGAGGGGGGGCACATGGAGTGGCGACGGATCCACAGGAACGCCTCCTCTTGGATATTTTTGAAGAAGGGCAGGCCGCGGATGATGGAGCTCACGGTGGGTTGCTTCCACCCCGGCCCCTTCTGCGCAAGTTTGATCTGCCGCGCGCTGATCTCGTCCATCATGTGGTGCATCTCCCCCTCGTCCACCATCCCCGAAGTGTACAGCTTCTCCACAAACGCGCCCTGCTGGCGTAGGATGGCCATCGCCGCGCTGAAGACAACCAGAGGGGAAACCATTAGGGCTTAGCGACACCAAACCTAAATCCCTCTGAACTCTATGAATAAAATTGATGACATTTTTTCGCTGAAGAGACTTTGACAGAGTGGGGGACGTAGGCACTCCGCCCCAGACTCACCGGTAAGACTGCACCATGCGAAAGCGCTCCGGTGCCTCCACTTCGCGGTCGATGATGAATTGCCACACCTGAGGCAACCCAGCATTGCCAAAAAAAAAAATGTTTGTTCCGTTCGATACCGTGTCAAATGATATTCTGACATGCTCCAAACACGTCACGACAGTGCAATAAAAAAAGGCAATTTAAACCAACGCACATACAAACAACCAATCAATCATACAAACAAACACTATTTCTCACACACGCAGTCATAAGCTCACACCCAAACCCAAACCCACCTTGTCCATCTCCCCTTGGATTTCTTCCATCAGCTGCGGAGCTGCGGTTGCCAGCCACGCCGAGTTGGGGGAATAGCGCAGGCTGAGCCAGTACTCGATGGCCACCTGCGGAAACAGCCCCACCCAAAAAGTTGGTCATGGTACGCGCCGGCATCGATCCACAGACAACAGCAACACAGATACATTATGGCACAAAACATGCATATTGCTACATACGCCAAAAAGGATCCCCTCGATAGGACAGCCCGTTGATTGGCCGACGTCGCTCACAATCAATACGAAATGAAATGTGCGGCATTTGAAAAAATAATTTGAACAATTGTCTTATCACCGTAAAATCTTCGCAAGCACAAAAAATGGCTGAGCGTTTTAGATATTAAAAGCAAACACATACTAGCCAGCTTCGGTTTGATCAATTACACAAATTGCAATAAAAACTGTGAGCTACATTATTAAAATACGAACTTACAAAAATATTTCACAAAGAAGTAACAAATCATAAATCAGCTAAATGAAGGTACAACTACGCTAAGGTAACAAGTTGTTTTCGTGTTTGCATGGCTTCACAAACCGCAAGGAGGGTTCTGCAGGCGCACCTCGCAGGCGAGCGTCATGATGTAGCTCATCCTGGTGCTGATGAGTTGGATGAGCGCGTCGATGAGGCAGCTGTTGATGAGCGGGCTGAGGAGGGGGATCTTGTAGGAGATGCGCATGCGGCGGAGGTGGAAGGTGAGGGAGCCGAGGAGGCGGGCCGAGAATCGACCGCACGCCTCCTTCTCCGCGATCTTCCACACCTCCAACGGCCGCTCCTGGTGAATATTGCCCACATCCCATAGACCAATGGTCAGCAATGACACCGGCGAATGCACATTTTACACGCAGCTTACAATTGCTAATTGTCTGTTTGCTGTTTTTCATCTTCGAATAACGGACGTTTCATTCAGCCGTTTTCATCGGAACCGAGCTGCGTGAAAAGGTGTCAAGCGAATTCAAACAATATGGACACTCCCATGTGACATCAAGCCCAAACGATGAATATTATTAATAAATTGTGAATAAACTTAATTAATCTATTTATAATTGAATTTAATTATCAAAACTCCTGAAAATCCATTGTTAAGATGGGTATTTCGGGTTTGGGTGGGCTTACCGGGCGGTCGAGGGAGAGGTCGACGGCTTCGTTCAGGATGCGCAGGCCGTGCGAGGACAGCAGCCCCTCGGACCGCTTGGCGTGAAAGTATCGCTTCATCCCCATCAACACCCGGATGCGCTTCTCCACCAGGATCTCCGCCTCCGCCGCCGCCTCCTCCTCAGCCGCCTCCGCTTGCGCCTCGCCGTCGCCGTCAGCAGCCAGAGCGGCGGCTGGGGAGGGCGCCAGTGGGCCGGTCGCGTCCGTGGGGCGGTGGTTTATGCTCACTGTTCGCTGCAATTGGCTCGCCAGACTCGCCCACTGCCCTTTGCTGTGGACAGACACAAATTTGGGGATGCCCGTCTCCTGTCGTTGGGCGGGGAACAGTGAGCGGGCACAATTAAGCTGTCAGCGAATACTTCTGTACTAGCAGCCCGAAGTGGATGCGCCCGATTGCGTTTTTCTGATGATTTTGTATTATTCTATTGTTTCTTGTGTTTGTAATATTCTTGTAAGCAAATCTTCAAAATATTTACGTACCGATGAGCACCGACGAAAACGATGCGCAGTAGTTTACACGAATATCATCGTCATACACTGCGAAACACTAACTACTGCCGGGAATGAAACGTACCGGACATGGTGAGATGGTACTTTCACTGCTTCATATGTTTTACCAAACCACGATGCCACTTTTGTGCAGTGAATCCAATCGAGCTTGTGACACACACACACATTCCAGCAAAATTGCGCATTATTAGGATTGCTTTGAACAGTGAGTTCAGGATTACAAAACGGCTAGTGTGGCCACCCGGTGCAGTCACTCTCCGTCGCTTGGCGGAATGTTCGAGGTACGTGAATGCAGAAGGGAAAGCCTCAAGTTGTTTAGGGTTTAGGGTTTCTTTGTTTTGCTTCCGACATTGTGAGACGTTCGAAAATTTTCTGCTGACTACCTTCGACCTTTTGACGAACGTCAACCCAGCGGCCAAGACGGAAAAGTTCATGCGACAGCTAACATTGTCAAACGCGGCGTCGTTTGTGATTTATATAATTGCAAACAATTGAAAAAAAACTCAAAACGTCTGCTATACAGTAATTTGGTACAATATTTAAAAAATCATAGTCGAATTGAAAACTCAAAGCCCGAGTGTCAACAAATAAAATAATACAGCAGCTTGAAATTAAGAAAACGAAAACACGAGAAAAAAAACACTATTACCTGCCCGCCCATAATAGGAATCCGTTATTATATATTGTCCCATTTATTTCAAAAACAATCAGTATTACGAACCTCATCTTCGGCTAACGTAGAGCCGCTCGCCTCTGACGTGGCGCTGTTCCCCGTCGGTAGCTCCTGAGAGGAGCCGGAGAAGAGGCCATAGAGCTGGGAGAGGCGGCGGGTGATCAGAGAAGGCTCGCCGGAACTCTCGTCCGTCGCGTCATTACGAGTGACGGAGGGCTCGTCGCTGTCGTGCCACTCTTCCTTTTTAGCCCGCTCTGAAAACGGACCATCGTCGTCGTCGTCGTCGTTGTCGCCGGCGCCCGCTCCTCCTTGCACGGCCGGCGAGGGAAGGGCAGACGTCGACGAAGCAGTCCGCCCGGCGACTGATAGGAGAGTGCAGCCAGAGACACACTTAAATGTAAAAGTAATAAGTGAATATATGAGAAATTCGGATACACGGCGTCCGAAATGTCATAGTAGAAACATAGTTTGAGGGCTTAACGGCGATTAAGTGTTTATCTCTTGTTTAAGGTGGCGGTCTTTCTCGGAGAAAAAGGAGCGGGGGAATGGAGGCAGTTATTGTTCTGTTTCAGAGTACATTTCCTTTCGGATAAGCTGTCCAAACCACTGCGAGCTACTTGACAACCTATCTCCCGCAAAGTCCTAAGACCCTATCTACCCGCAAAGCTCGAAAGCCCTTGACCTCGTCGTAGAGTTGTTGCCTTGCCGCGCATTGCTCAGGACCTGAGGGTACTTACTGGGGAAAACAACAAGAAGGCTGCGACTTTGTTCATGTAAGGTCAACACTCAGCAGCACTCCACATGAATAATTTTCAAGAAACGAAGGCTACGCGGCGGTGACGTCATCCCGGTAAGGCTAGGGATCGATGGTATCGTCGATATTTTACAAGCACATTGTTAGTCGCGGCATTCCGATTGGTCTAGGGTTAGTTTAAGGCTGATGCTGGTGAGCAAAAGAGTAAAACTTGCAGCACAACAGTGCTGCTCGCGGAATTTTGATTGGGTTGGTTTAGGGCTGACGCTGGTGAGCAGAAGAGGTAAAAGTGTCCATAGTCGCACAACGCGGCAATAGCGGATCGACGGTGCTACTAAGTGTCTGTAGTCGCACAACGGTGCTACTGGCACATCGTGTAATAAATCAGAGGATAAAAAGGTCTTGGACGATGAGACATAAAGCGGGTTTTGGTTCGTCCCGTAAAAAATGAAAGTTAGCTAGAGGCGCCGAAAATTCGTGGGCACTGTGGGATTATAGTGTCTTTCATTGTTAGCATTCGTTAATATGAAATAAACAGCGACGTACGGGGCTCACCTCGAAGGCTCGTCTGCCGCTGCATGATGGCACGACCAGAGTTGCCGCCCGCCAAGAAAGACGCCTTGGTCGCGGCATCGCGCAGTTGCTGGTCCGCGCGCGCCCCGAGCTCCCCCGACCCGTCCTTGTTCACGGCTTTCGGCAGGCGAATGTTGAAAAACTCGGTGGACGCGCCCGCGGAGCCCTCGGGCGGAGGCAGTGGCGAGGAGGAAAGGTTGAGGCTGTTGCGATGGGAGGGTAGGGCGCCCTCGGCCGCTCCTCCCGTCACGTGCAGCTCATCCAGCTGCTCAGGGGTCATCTTGCCGGTTCGCCTACCCAATGCACCGCAACAATATAGAAACCAACATAATTTCATATGTTGACAACATTAATACAGCTACACATCGTGAGCACTCTTTAAACTTTTATAAATGTTTATAGCGACATACGACACGGCACATACCGATAATCGTGGAACATGGCCTCATTGTCGGAGTCCACGTGGGCGTCGTCGTCGAGCAACTCGGCGCCACTACCCCAAGGCAAGTTAGTGGGGTCGATCCTGGCCTCAGGGCCCACCGTACGGTAAAAGTCGGCCGAATTCCCAGCCTCGGCATTATCCTGCGGTCATGGAAACATTGAAGGTCAGCGCGCGAAGCGAGAAAATATCAGACACAGCTCCTCGTCAATAAAGAGCATCCCGTAAAAGTGAGAGCTGAAAAGTAGAGAGCAACACCGCACGCTATATCCGACCCAACATAAATCAATAAAAACGTGTTTTGCAAATGGAGGCTTTGACATTCCGAGCATAGAACAAATATGCAGCTCGCGATAATTCACGATAGAGTTTGCGACAACACACAGTTTCCGACTTCTAAGTGACTGGCGACTTGTGGAATATTTCAAACAAGGTAGTTAAAGGAAGATAGACGGCACGATGTAGTGAAAGAGGTCTACTACATCGAAATCCCTTGACAACAAAAAGGAAGGAATAGTACGAAATCTCAAAAAAACGATTTCATACTTACTTACGCAACGTTCGGTTTCATGCTGCATGTATTTAATAAATGAGTTCACTGCAGGCTGAGGTGCAAGTTGTTGTTTAGTAGCTACATGTCCTCTCGGCCTGCAAAGGGCGAGTAGCCTAACAAAAATGCGCTCATGGCGATCCGGCCGAGCTCTGTGAATGCTGCCCAAACTAAAACATCCAATGTTATCGCAACAGATCGAGGATTATTGAATAGCTGTTGAAGCCAAAAAAAAAAAAAATGAAGTCCCACTTTGTGAACACGAACCCATCTGACGACGAACTTCCAAATCCGCCAAAACCAAATAAAACAAGTTGTCGATACACCGATACGACCTTGTGCTGACTGTGCAGGGTTTTTTTTTTTTATCAAACTAGTGTTCCATTATTGACGAATCTCTATCAATGGTTCTGTTTGTATTTCCCTTTGCTAATACTTGATTATTTGCTGTGAACTTTTATCTAAGGGTTCTCTACGAGTTGGCTTGGCTAGGCACGTTGCGGGCGAGATAGTTAATGAAAATTTTAAGTACTGTTAAATAGTGACAAACAGGGAGGGGCAGTCTCCGACAAAGAGAAATCCGTTATCTGGGCAACCTCGGCAACACACCTCATCCTCTTCCTGAAGGAGGGCTTCGTTCAGGGAAGCGTAAGAGCCGCGAGTCCCGCTGGAGTCATGCCCCGCCGCCGTCACGTTTTTGCTGTGCTGCGGGTCGAGCCGACCGCCACCCAGGCCGACCGCCTCCGCATTGGAGACTGTCGACTCGCCACTCACAGAGTTGTGCGACTCCTGGGTGCCACACACATACTCCTCTACTGCATCCCAGTCCGTACCACGCAGCATCTCATCGTCGTCCCGCCTGAGCGACTCGATCGCCTGAAAGTTGTAAAACAATCATTCGGTACGGCACAGACACTGCAAAAGAAACAGCGGAACATCTGCAGAAACGATACAATTTCTGGAACAGTTCCGAGCTTTATATAGAAAACCATCGAAATGGCAGCGACATAGTTTAGTGGCTGCACAAGCGCACGGGCCGTGCTGACGCAGCGAGCGCATTCGAGATAAGGGCCGCCGTAGCGTCGAGAAAAAGAACAGCTAAATAATATGTACTGCAATCGCAAAAAACATTCTATTCTGTTCGGCCCTTCAGCACTTCTGAAACAAAGGTGAAAAAACTGCCTTTCGCATTTTAATGCACGACGGTCAGTACGGTCGTACCTGCTCGGTAAAGCGTTTCAGCGCGCGCTGCGCTTTGCCCCTGATCAGCTTTCGCGAGACGGAGACGCCATCGAGATCGAGCGCAGTGAGGACGCCGCCCAGGAGGGGCGCATTGATGAGGAGCGTCATCAGCACAAAGCCACTCGCCCACAGCGCAATCTCTCCGCGAACCTCCAGCACCTGTGGAGGTCGGGAAGAGGGCGGCAGCGTACGGTGTTGAAACAAGCCGCCATAGCAAATCCACATACATCAGTAATTCGCTCTTATACGCTATCATCTTCTTAAACCTACTGTAGCACTACGCTAGCCAGAGATAAATTCAATTAGAAAATGCCAGGTCTCCTCCGCTTTAGTCGCTATATGTTTAAAAGTAAATGCTAGGGAGACACCATTAGTAAGATTTGATTAGTTCCTAAGCTCACTCACTTCTCCGTAAAAAATCTAACGAGGGAGGATGGATCTGTCTACGTATCTCCCGCCATCCTACATTGATCTCCATAACGGCGCTTTTCCATCTCCGGTGCATTTATAAGAAAGTGCGCGCCAAATAATTGAGTTGCAGTGTTCGCATATCTAATCAATGTACCATGCTGTGTAGTCAATACAAAAAACAGATGCCACGATAATATCAGGAGCAACATGAACATGTATAAAATCAAGAAAATAAACCCGACTTGAATAAAATATAGGCAATAAAATTGACAAGTCTTTCAATATCCCTGGCCTGGTCTAAACACCAAGAAAATTGAAGTAACGGTATCGCCAGCAATGACGCGTTATAGTTTATGTGCTGTATTGCTAACGACAGCTCGCATGATTGAATACGATTAAACAACATAATAAAAGCCGTAAGAAAATAATCAGATCTATTTCAGCAAGATGTGTATAACTTGCTGCAATAGTGGTTCTGGTTCTTGGTTTCCCCCCCTTTTTCCCCTTTCCAAGTTCGTGTAGTGCTTCCTGTAATATTTTTTACTTGCTGCAAGTTCTCCGAATGGATTACAGAAATCCATTATATGAATGTGGGAATCGTCGTCATTGGTTTGGCATCCGGAAACCCAAGTGTGGTCTGTGCAACCAAGGCCTAGAGGTAGGCGGGCAGGTGAGGGGGGGGGGGGGGGGGGGGGGACCTTCTCCGGGAGCTCGCCCAACTGGATGTTGGACTGAATCATGTTTTGCACGAGGATGAGGCACAACGCGCCGCGGAGGCCGCCAAACGTGGCAAAGCAACACTTCTTCCACGACAGCGCTGGACGGACCGTAACACCGCCACCTCAGTCATAAACGATACACATGATTGTGACGATACGGCAATCGTAACTGCGATGTCCGACCAGAAAAAAACGGCGGCTGAAACGCACTCACTGAGCAAT
>JAPMLY010003270.1:27500-29476 GCA_026401115.1 Tetraselmis chui | reverse complement strand
ACCCATTGTGTATTTGTTTTATAGCTATTCTTTCTGTGAAACGTGCCAATTACTCAGTAATTGGTCGGTCTTTTTAGACAAATAAACATATCAGTAGGACATTCTGACTTAGTGTAATGCTTTAGGTAGTTTCTTTTTTTGGGGGGGGGGGGACTTAGTAACTTGTGAGATAATAAACTTTATTATTTCGGTACACATTACTTTAGGTAGTGCTTCAAGGGCAAATGTCACAAGCTTCGTATTCTCGTCTGTCCTTTGACTACCGCGATTACAATGTGGACACTACTTCAACGTCACTGTGACCATGCTCGTCCATTCAGGACGTACCGTTTGTCCTGCTAAAGTACAACAAGCTTTCACGAGTGGGGGGAATCGGTACATTTCATCGGAATGGCCTTATTAGGGGTAAGATTCCAAGCAAAGTTGAACCGATAATTCGCCGCGTGTCCTAAATTAATGCAGCCACCAAAAATGAAATTGCGTACCAACAGAGTGGTCATTTAAATGACACGTCGCATCGACAGCAAAGGACAGACACACAGTGGCAAGGCTCATTCAGATCATTTGCTCAACGAAATCAGTACTCGAATGAATTTACTTACAAAAAAATGACTTGGTTACTTTCACTAAACATTTCAATCATTCACAGAATTATTTCGACATTGCAATCATTGTCGGACCAAACAAATCGTAAATAAAAAGCGACCGAGCCGAAAAAAAACAATAAAGTATTTTGAAACACATATGATATTCATTTATGCCGCACCTGCTTGGACTGGCTCTTGCCCGAGGGCGCCGGGTTGGCGACGAGCCGCTGCAGCACTGCCGTGAGGTAAGGAGCCGCTTCGGAGGTAAGCATTGCGGCCGTTGCGCCCGGTGCGGTGACGGCGGCGCAGAGCACCGCCAGTGTGGGCGCCTCCAGTGGACTGCCCGACCGCGCACGGGCAGCGGCGGGCAGCAACAGCGGCACACCCTCCGCACAAGCTCGGATCACCTGCCGGTCAGCCACAAACGGACGCACACTTTGTCAAGCATAAAAATGAAATTGGCCGTGATATATGAATAAATGTGACGCAATCAAGACACAGACCGCACAGTCCACCAGCGTATATGGCCTTGTCTGATGACGACGGGTGATAACGACGGGTGATGGACGCTCAAGTGAGCAGTCTTGAGTTTTGCACCATAACTTGGAAAGCCGCGCAGACTATATTTCCTGGTAAAATATTTAGTTGTGTATCGCATGGTCGTGTGTGGTTGTTTTTGTTGTATACTTTATTGTGTTGTGTTGGGTGTATTTTTGTTGTTGTATTGTACGTTTGGTACGCCATTTACTACGGTTGCTAATAATGACGTCTAATACGATGTTTGAAAACAACCGAAAGAAAGGTTTGCAAATATCGGTTTTGGGTTTGCAGTCACAGGGATAGCCGAAGAGTAAGGCGTATTTCGCGGCGTTTGCAATGGGTTGAATACTAATGAGCTAATCTCAAAACACTCTCAGAGCACTAAAATATGCCACTCGCTCAGACAAAACGACGCATTCAAGACCTGCAGCTGCCTCATGTACTAAAATGTATAAATAAAAACAATTTAATTTTCCACCATACTCTCATTCAATCACCAATCGAGCCATCTTTCTCCTCATTCGTCAATTCATTGCCTGATATACACCTCTTCGCGTATTTATCCCTTCACAGATTAGATGATACGGATTTATCACCCCTAAACCCTAAAATATATATCAATTTACTCGCTCCTCCATCATTCATCCATTCCTTAATAAATTCATTTGTCCGCGCCCTTTCATCCGTCAGATTCCATTCATGAGTCCAACCAAATACTGAATTCGTCCATTCAGTCACTCACCTGCTCTTCTTCCAAACTCGCCAGCTCGCCGAGTGCCTCCGCTGCCGTGACGTCAAGCGCCTCCTCCGTCTTCGGTGGCGCGTCGATGAGGCGCAACAAGTGCGGGA
>JAPMLY010003270.1:17500-22500 GCA_026401115.1 Tetraselmis chui | reverse complement strand
GGTTAGCGCGATACCCACACGCGCGAAGGCGCGCATAGCAGCGCACAAGCACGCACGCACGCACGCGCGTCCGGTGGAAATTAGCGGTTTGAAGACGACAGCGAAAAATAGTACGAGTAGGGTGCCAATAAAAAAGGAAATCCATTCTTCAGGTTCAGTCGGTTGCCGGGGGTAGACAGCGGCGCACCGGCACTCGTCCTTCTCGCCGTCTCGGGAGAGCAACTCGCAGAGGCGGGTCAGGTCGCTGTCGCCGCAGCCCGCCATGGTCTTCCGGTTGGCGCTGAGCTGCGCAAGGAGCGCGGCTGCGGGGACCGCCCGGTCGACTTTCTCGCACGCGGCTGACGAAATCAGCGCGCTGACGCTCGCTGGAGGGACGGCAGAGACAGCCTGCGACCGTGCCACAGCCATTCAGTCGGCAACAAAAAACTATGCCACTACTTCAAAATGGGTATCTGGTATGCACTGTATATAATCGACTGAGCGTCTGGTGCCATCAGACGAATTAGTTGCTGTACTATGATGATCAGGAGGCAAATACCAGCGGCGGCGTTTTAATAACAATATACAAACATCATCAATATGCGGCACAACGCACCTCTGTCTGTATGTCGTCAATGTGTTGAGACTGCACAACCGGCTCGATGCTTCCCGTAGTGTTTGCCGCGACCAGCAACTCCATTTCCTCGAAATCAGCCCAGGGTTCAGTGACCACGCCGACGTCACTCGTGGCCCTCGCCACGCCACGCCTGATACTTGGCTGCAGCCCCTCGAGCAGACGATCCCTCCAGCGCAGCTCAGACCGCAGCCGAAGCACTTCGCCCTGCATCCCCAGCAGCTCCCCGTACTGAGTGACGCAGTTTCGGTAAGTGGCCGCCAGCACCAGCCGCGCGTCCTGCCGCGTGATCCATGCCAGGTTTTTCTTGGAAGCCTCCTCCCGTAACTTTTGTCCTCGCGCTTGAAGTTGAAGCTTTTGCAGATCCGCAATCTCACCGCTCCGACGCGCCAGCTCTGCCTCGAGCGCGGTTACACGCTCCTACCCCCCCGAACAAAGTTGTTAAGCTTAGCGGTAAGTCGTGGCACTTTTGGGAGAAGTGTGCGCGGTCATGTTCCAAAGCTGGTGTGTGTATGAGATAGGAGGGCTCCTTGAAATCAGCGACGTGTGACAGCTGTAGCACGCGCGCATCTTTGTTAATATACATCGCATACCCGTAGAGTGCTGTCAAGGACGCCTTTCGACTACACACGGGCGAGCTCTACCTTGGGCACGGCGCAGCTGTGGTCAGAAGCTGTGTGTATGAAGGGCAGTTATTATCGCTCTGTCCATTTCAGGTCGTTTACCGACTACTGCATAGCACCAAATCGGCCATCGCGCTTGGTAATATGAATATATATTGACCGCTGCAAAACACGGTAGCGGCGCCCCTTCCTTTGCCTGACACCAAAGACTACATTACGAAATTTTCGCAGGCGGCGTGTCGGTCGGTCGCTAATCGAGTTTCCGAATCTGAAACGACACTCCTTCACACGCAAGCATTGGTTCTACGGCAGTTCAATGAGAGGCTGCCGTCTAACGAAACGACCCCAAGAGGTGCACTAACCTACCGAGTTCTCCACCTCGCGGAGCGATCGACAAGATTATCAATCCGGAAAGATGCGTTTCCGGAGGCAACCCAGCACGTCACTAGAAAGGTAATATGCGCCTCCATTTAAAATATAAGGCACACGTAGCGACTTTGTGCTCATCGCTTCAAGCCCAAAGATTGGCAACTAAAATATGCATCAGCTTAACGTTAAGCATAATAAAAGATAACACTCGCCTTTAAACGTCCCATTCACCAGCCTCAAGAAATCAAATCAATTTGAATTGGAATTAATTAAAGGAAATCACCTAACCAAAATCTTATATTTCATATAAATAATACAATTGAAAGCTAAAATCGATACTAATAAACCAACTGCGTGCAATCTATTGAGAATTTAATAGATGGTAATCAAATCAACAAATCTGAACCATATCAAATTGATTAAATCGAATTAAATGAAATCGATTTCGAAACAGACGTGACGATTGTAATCAACCCCACCTGCTCGTCGCCGGTGGGCTCCGCCTCCGACCGGCTGCTCCTCCGCCCCAGCTCCGCCTGCCACTGCACTTTGCAGCGCACGAGGCGCAGCTCCGCCGCCAGACTCGCCCGCTTGGCCATCTCGGCGTCGATGATGAGGCCGAGCTCCTGCTCCTGGTTCTCCAGGCACGCCGCGCGCTGCACCCACTCCACCACCTCCCGCTTGAACTGCGGCGGCCGCAGGAACGCGTCCTTCCGCTGCAGCAGGCTGCCCTCCAGCGTAAGCAGCCGCGAGCGCGCCGCCTCCGCGAGATGCGCCTTGGAGGAGAGCTCCGTCAGCTGGTGCTCCAACTGCGCCTGCTGCAGGAACTGATCGCCCAGCGCCTCTCGCAACCACGCCGCGTCGCTGCCCCCCTCCTGCAACCCCAAAACATTCCAGTCTCGAAAACAACGAACTGCGAGCCCCACTCCCTTTCACGACACTACATAATTTCCTTCACTCATATGAAATTCCATGCAGTGCAATGCGAGTCGAGTCAATATAACGCTAATCAAACAAAATTCATCCAGTTCCAAGAAGTGTAATTCATCAAGAACTATCTAATGACCAACAGAGCAAACACGACACAGCTTGTATATCAACGACGTCGTCGCGTTTGTGTGTTTGTTTGGCGCTTTTCCATACAATGTTGGCAGCCACTGTAAATCCCGACCTCCGTGCCACAAAGCTACATCCCCCTAATCATTTTGCAAGTTGAGAACAGGATAAGATTGCAGGTGTGTCTGTGTGCGGGAAAAGGAAACGACAGGGAAGGCGCACGTGGGTGGATGCCGAAGGCAACCCGAAATGCAGAAAGAGGGTGGCGCCCTCTCCCCGTGGAGGCGTGGCAAAGACATCCGGGTCTTCCCCTGTGCAACACAACCCCCGTCAGGCTCCTTAAAGTCATCTATCCCTCTGTCCGTCCGCTCTGGGTGTAGCTGCACACATTAAGTAATCAAACAGAGGCGATCAGCGGGCGCTCACCTTGAAGGGAGCCGTCAGTGGCACCACTGTTGGCGGGGTCGGGACTGGCGGAAGGGTCGACGTCGCCGTTTGGCAGCGCAGCAGGCGGCGTTTCCAGCGCCCGCGCGTCAGCTACCGAGAGCGACTGGTCACAGACGCTGACGTAAAGGGTGTCGTCGGCGGACGACGCCGAGGTGTCCATGCTCACCATGGACGTGTCCACCGGCGCGCTCACCATCGCGTCCTCTCCACTGGCGACCGTCACGCCGGGGCTGGCGCTCTGTGCCGCGAGCTCCAGGCGCGCAGTCACCTCCGCAACCTTTGCCTCCGCCATCGTCGCCCTGCGAGCAAACGAAAGCGGTGGCGTCCAGTGAACAACTTTTGTACGTGGCATAAGCCCTAATCCAAAACAATTGGCCAACGACAGCGTCCGAACGAAACAAATGCTCCGTAAACTGCAATTCATGGCGAAGGCTAAATAATTGTGTGCCGTCCTACATGTACACCGTGGATTAACACCCAAGCCAATCGCCACCACGATAACGACGCGGGACACGAGCGCAATCTGACTGATGTGAAGTGAGCTCGGTTGTATATGGTCGTAACCGTAAAGCCAATTACCAGTGTCGACGTTTGGACCCAGCGGAAGCGCTGCGTAATTTCCGATACTGATGGCTGAATCATATGTCGCCCATCAGTCAGCTATGCTTGTTGACGTCGCCAATTACATCCCAATTATCATAGCAAAGTGTATCAAGAAATTAATCAATAGTATGAGCGCGGGCGAAACCGGCGCTCACCGCGTTCTCCACTTGTCGCGGTCATGCTGCAGCTCCTCCACGTCAGACACCCCGTTGAAAGACATTCCGGAGATCAGGTTGTAGCTGTCGCCCACGCCAGTTTCGCGCAGAGCGTTCAGCTCCTCACGCACACGGCGCAGCTCTTCCTGCACATAGTATAACCCCAAAAAATTTAATTGAGGACGGGGCCTAAAAAGCAAGTGTACATGTTCATGCTTCTATTTTCCAAAGTAAAGCGTTGACCCCTCTACGTATATGTGCGTGGATGTGTGCGTGTGTGTGTTTGTGTGTAACTCAGATTGGATGTGTCCATGTATGCCACAAGTACAGGTGAGCATATGTGTATGTGAGGATATGTTGCTGCTATTGCTGCGCTTCTCCTGAAGCAGTAATGATGTATACGGCACAGCACCTTGAGCGCCACAAACTGCTCGCTCTCCTTATCGCGATGGCAAACCGGTTTGTTCCTAATCTTACGTGCGTCCGCTGCGTACTGCAGCGTGGACAGCGTCTCGTCCATGTTGTTGTCCGCGGGGCTCACACAGGCCACGAACAGCGTCCGGGCGGTGCCGCCAAGCGAATCCTGCCAGCCACACCCTTATATTCAGCAATTGTATGCAAACAAGGCATAAAACATCATAAAAGTGCAATAAAATAACTTTACTACCCGCATGTTGAAATGACATCAATCATTATACGATACCTGGACGGAAACATATGAGCCAAAAATCAAACAGACAAAAAATAAACGCAAATAAAAACAGAACAAAACAAAGCAATACTACTGAATTAAAACATTCAGAAACAGAACAACCAAAAGCACTCCATGCTGTCAGTTATAAGGCCCTTGGCCCACCTGTAGCAGGCGGGTGAGTTTGTTGCTGCGGTACGGCACGAAGGGCAGCTTCATGATGAGCGCCTCGATGACGTTGCGGAGGTTGAGCAGGCCGAGGTTAATGCACGCAGCCTCCTTTTGCTGCAACCCGCTCGCGCCGCTCTTCTTGATGCGCTCGCTGCCCGCGAGGTCCACCAGATGCATTTTGGCAGACAGGCGCTCCTGCCCAAGCGCCCGCGACCCGGCCGCGCCCTCGCTGCCCACACTGCTGCTCCCTTCGCCAGGGGAGGCGTCGTCGC
>JAPMLY010003270.1:0-15000 GCA_026401115.1 Tetraselmis chui | reverse complement strand
CGCGAAGCGGCGCCTTCCCTATTTGAGTTCTTTTTTGTCTGTGACTTCATCATCCTCCGCCTGTTGTCGATACCCTCGAGGGCATCACCACCGCCGCCCCCCTCCTCTCCCGGAGTATTCCCGTACCGCCCCTCTCACACGCATATACCTGGCAGTAAATAAAGCAGCGGACGATACGCAGCTGTATTTCAAATATCGCTATTGCTACAAATTTCAGCGATATAGCGCCCGGCAATACTATAATAATCCGCGCGATCCGCTATTCTACGTACGGATCTCTTTTCCGCGAGTTACCGCCCAAGTCGGAACACCCTGCACAGGCACGGTGGTCGGCTCGCAAGCCCGAACCGGCAGCCCGGTCGCGTAATCTCAGAACCCACCTTCCTTTCGTAAGGCCTTGAGTACGGGCAGGCCCCTGCGGAGTCCGACGTCCGTCGAACAGTGCTGCAGCCCTAGAGACGGAGGGAGGCAGCCGCGAAAGCGAGTTAAGAAAAAGAAAGGGTTCGCCCACTGAAGTTCAGTCCCACCCCCTTGGTGCACTCCAGAGCGACCTCACATCCGGCACCTTCTAATTGGGGGTAGTACCAGTATGAGTAGGCGAACAAAGTGCGGGGGTGGGGGGGAGGCGGGCGGGGATGACTGCGGACCGTAGTGTCAGTTTCTTCGGTACAGGTTTCTGTAGCGCGTACGGTGAGAAATAAATAACATACATTAATAGAGCATACGACGCGCTGTGGTACTCATCGACATATGTGCTAACAGCCGCTGCCCGTACCAGTACGCTTTACTGAGGTACATATTCAGGTCGCTCTTAATAGCTGCTCAATTACAAGGGTGCCCGTAATAAACGGGACGACCGTCTTGCATTTCTGTCGAAGGGTTTCAGACGGCTGTCCAGGCAGGCGGGGCTGTGCTGAAGACAGGTTGTAAGCGTATGTATGGTTGACAAAGCGAGTACCCGTACTGTGACCATCCGCGACGGCGTCCGAGGGTTTCAGAGACAAAATATCGATCGGTGCGCGCCGATGATGTTAATAAATATTTAAGCTGTGTTGGGGCTCACTTATGCCAAAGATGCGGAGCACTTACAGAATTTGGTATTGGTGGCCCTTGCACGCAATGTGAGAGGGAATCGGGTGGATGGGTTTGCGTGAGCGATAGCTCTCACTCACTTGTATTGTGAAGGGAGGACGCGGGGCTGCGGGCCAGAGTGGCCGCCGTGTACGCACTTGCTCGACTCGTGACCGAGGGCGGCGAGGGTCCTTCGGGCGGCGCCGCGCAAGATGATGGAGATGAGGGGACGTCTGAGCGGTCCACCTCCCCGCTGCTCCTGTGGCGCGCCGCTCTGGCGAAGGACAATCGGCTGGCGGTGGTTCGAGGCGGCGGGGAGCGCGGGCTGACGGCTCTTCTCCTCCTGCCCGATGTCCCGTCTGAGGCGGCCGACACGGCGGCGGAGTGCCTTCACCAACTCAGCCTCACGCCCGCCTGTCGCGACCCCATCTGCGCATCCGGGGCGCCGGCCGCTCTCATGGACCTCTTACGGGCCCGGGTTCGTAAAGATGGAGGTCTCACAGGTAGGGAGACCTGTGATTTCAATTGCAGGTTTTTTTCTTAATTATGTGTCGTATAATTTGGATTTGCTTCGCTTCGTTTAAGTCCACCCGCTTGATTTTTAGTCGGGACCGCGGAAAGCACCCTCGGCTTTAGATTTGGTAATACGGGATATCGTTAATCTTCCGCAATTCTTCGGAATCCGTTCGTTTGGTTGCTTTACTCTGACACTGGTGGCTGCCGGCTGCTGGGGAAGAGTTCCCACTTCGCTGACGCCGCTGGACTATTCTAGTTTACTGGCGCATCTTTCTAAAAACACCTTTTTGGTCACAGGCGGGGGGGCGGTGGCTGCCTTGGGCGCGCTAGAGCATTTGGCAGGTGATGCGGAGGCAGCCAGCGTGATGCGCATAGGCGGAGGGGTGATCTGCCTAGGCGGGCTGCTATCAGAAGACGCGCCTCCTGTCGCGCGATCGCGGGCGGCGTCGGCGTTGGCTGCTCTCATCGACAGCCCGTCTATGTGCGACGAGGTGGAGAGCTGCTCTGGGGCGATTCGGCGAGTCGTGGCCATGCTGGAGCTGGATCGTGCCGTCGGTGAACAGGTGAGAGGGGGTACCCACCGGTGTGCGCTCTGCAATTGGAGAGAACATCGTTCGTATATAGGTAGAAATCGCCAATTTGGTCGTATTTCAGTGTCTTTGGAGTGATTTTCATTTGACTGGGTGTGGCTTATTTTGTTTAGATATGTATGCACGCATGTGTGTGTGTGTGTGTGTGTGTGTGTGTGTGTGTGTGTGTGTGTGTGTGTGTGTGTGTGTGTTTGCGTGTGTGTAATTAATATCACGAGGTTGAATAGTGCACGTCTATACATGTATTAATATCGAGTCTTGAGATGTGTCAACAGAATTGTCTGAAGCGATGTGCGACCTATGTTGTGGCTTGTGCTCAAAGTATGCCTCGCAGTATTTGCGCTGCATATTACCGGAAATGTCGACTGAACATATTTGCGATGTGAGGTTTCGTGTACGTAGATAGGTTATAAAAATCGATTACCTGTCGAAGTGAGCTATGACAACGTTCTGTTGAACGTGTCCCCACAAATTTCAGGTTTGAGTAATTGCCTCTGATATTTTTGAAAAGATATGCCTTGATTACTAAACTGTAAAAAAAAAAAAAATTGTTTGGAAGAAAAATGGGTATGAAAACATTGGCACATTTGTGTCTGACAATGTGCGCAGGCGGCCGCTTTGCGTGTAGTTCGTGCTCTTGCCACGCACAGTGCTGACGCGTCGCGGCGTCTCGTTGCCAATGGCGCGATCCCGCACTTGTTGCGCCTCATCGACGCGCCACCGAAGACGGAGGAGGCGCTTGACGTCACGGCAGCGGAGGCACTCGGCGAGCTGGCGAGTTTGGAAGAAGAGCAGGTGAGTGACTGAATGGACGAATTCAGTATTTGGTTGGACTCATGAATGGAATCTGACGGATGAAAGGGCGCGGACAAATGAATTTATTAAGGAATGGATGAATGATGGAGGAGCGAGTAAATTGATATATATTTTAGGGTTTAGGGGTGATAAATCCGTATCATCTAATCTGTGAAGGGATAAATACGCGAAGAGGTGTATATCAGGCAATGAATTGACGAATGAGGAGAAAGATGGCTCGATTGGTGATTGAATGAGAGTATGGTGGAAAATTAAATTGTTTTTATTTATACATTTTAGTACATGAGGCAGCTGCAGGTCTTGAATGCGTCGTTTTGTCTGAGCGAGTGGCATATTTTAGTGCTCTGAGAGTGTTTTGAGATTAGCTCATTAGTATTCAACCCATTGCAAACGCCGCGAAATACGCCTTACTCTTCGGCTATCCCTGTGACTGCAAACCCAAAACCGATATTTGCAAACCTTTCTTTCGGTTGTTTTCAAACATCGTATTAGACGTCATTATTAGCAACCGTAGTAAATGGCGTACCAAACGTACAATACAACAACAAAAATACACCCAACACAACACAATAAAGTATACAACAAAAACAACCACACACGACCATGCGATACACAACTAAATATTTTACCAGGAAATATAGTCTGCGCGGCTTTCCAAGTTATGGTGCAAAACTCAAGACTGCTCACTTGAGCGTCCATCACCCGTCGTTATCACCCGTCGTCATCAGACAAGGCCATATACGCTGGTGGACTGTGCGGTCTGTGTCTTGATTGCGTCACATTTATTCATATATCACGGCCAATTTCATTTTTATGCTTGACAAAGTGTGCGTCCGTTTGTGGCTGACCGGCAGGTGATCCGAGCTTGTGCGGAGGGTGTGCCGCTGTTGCTGCCCGCCGCTGCCCGTGCGCGGTCGGGCAGTCCACTGGAGGCGCCCACACTGGCGGTGCTCTGCGCCGCCGTCACCGCACCGGGCGCAACGGCCGCAATGCTTACCTCCGAAGCGGCTCCTTACCTCACGGCAGTGCTGCAGCGGCTCGTCGCCAACCCGGCGCCCTCGGGCAAGAGCCAGTCCAAGCAGGTGCGGCATAAATGAATATCATATGTGTTTCAAAATACTTTATTGTTTTTTTTCGGCTCGGTCGCTTTTTATTTACGATTTGTTTGGTCCGACAATGATTGCAATGTCGAAATAATTCTGTGAATGATTGAAATGTTTAGTGAAAGTAACCAAGTCATTTTTTTGTAAGTAAATTCATTCGAGTACTGATTTCGTTGAGCAAATGATCTGAATGAGCCTTGCCACTGTGTGTCTGTCCTTTGCTGTCGATGCGACGTGTCATTTAAATGACCACTCTGTTGGTACGCAATTTCATTTTTGGTGGCTGCATTAATTTAGGACACGCGGCGAATTATCGGTTCAACTTTGCTTGGAATCTTACCCCTAATAAGGCCATTCCGATGAAATGTACCGATTCCCCCCACTCGTGAAAGCTTGTTGTACTTTAGCAGGACAAACGGTACGTCCTGAATGGACGAGCATGGTCACAGTGACGTTGAAGTAGTGTCCACATTGTAATCGCGGTAGTCAAAGGACAGACGAGAATACGAAGCTTGTGACATTTGCCCTTGAAGCACTACCTAAAGTAATGTGTACCGAAATAATAAAGTTTATTATCTCACAAGTTACTAAGTCCCCCCCCCCCAAAAAAAGAAACTACCTAAAGCATTACACTAAGTCAGAATGTCCTACTGATATGTTTATTTGTCTAAAAAGACCGACCAATTACTGAGTAATTGGCACGTTTCACAGAAAGAATAGCTATAAAACAAATACACAATGGGTTAAATGCAGATTACCTGGGTTTTTTTATTAAAAAAATCTTACAAGAAAAAGCAGTGGAGACCACCAATCAAAAAGAAGAATAAATAATGATTACAATGGTTTTCACTATTTGATACCCTCTGCTATGGTTTGTTTCTATTTCTGCAACTGCTCAGTACTGATCTATATTCAGAGGTTCATCTGCCCGGTTGCTGAATCCGCCCGTTCGTGTTTTGCCACTGTCAGTTGCAAGCGCTGGCTTTGATGCAGTGCCTATCAATGACAGAGGAAGGGGCGGCCGCGATGGTGCAGTCCGGTGCGGTTGTCCCTCTCGTCGCCGCCCTCCGCACCCACGTCGCCGACGGCAGCCTGTGCGCCGAGGCGCTGTCGCTCCTCAATCGCCTCCTCTCCTCGCCCGGCGGGGCGGCGGCGCTGCTGGCCGCCGGAGGCATCCCACCGCTGCTGGCGATGCTGCCGGCCACAATCGACACCTCCGTCGACTTAGACCCAAATTTTCCCTCGACACCGCAGCGATGGCAGCAAAATCCCATTAGCGGTGAAAAGGTAAGGCGCTACTCTGGAAAAAATTATGACCTGTTTTGGGTAGTCAATTAGGACACCATCTTTGTAGGGTATCAAATTAAGTTAATCCAACCGTATTTTTTTTTTTTTGAGAATATCACTGACTGCTGTCGTTCTCTCGACAGGTGTCGTCCGAAAGTCGGAATCGCCGCGCGGCCGCGGCTGTGCTAGCGCTGGTCGGGGAGGAGGTGGGCGGCGCGGCGGTTCGGGCGGCGGCTGCTGGGTCGGACGCCGGCGCGGCCGTCGCGCTCACTGAGCTGCTGTCCGACACGGAAGGCCGCTGCAGCGCCGCGCGCGTGATGACGGTGCTGCTGGAGCGTGGGGAGCAGTGGACCGCGGCTGCGGACGCGGGCGCCGTTCCGTCACTCGCCGCCATGCTCGTCCCGTCCGGTAGCGGCGTCGGACTGTCCGATGGAATGCACACGGCAGCAGGTACGAATACGGCGAGCAGCCTGTAGGGTCTCTGAAAAACTGAAACATCTCCTCCGAACGGTGAACAGTGTCAGATACATCAAACTTGATACAACGAATCATTTCCTTGAGTACCATTCTTATCATTTTCGGTGGAACGTTATCCTTTATTTGCAATACATTGTATTGTGAACCTGACGTGTTTCCGCAAATTGGAGTATCTGTCGGATTGTATCGTATTGTCCTTCGTTTACGCGCGTTTGCTGTGAGAAGCTGTTCAGGAAATGTCTGTGTTGACAAAGAGCGCGGGTTATCTTTCAATTCTCAGTGCTTCTTGTTGCTGAGACGTTGACATTTTTTGTCGCGGTTTGGTGAAAGGCCGCACGGCGGCGGCGGAGTGCCTCGCGGCGATCGCGCGGCTCGAGGGCGGCGGCGTGGCGGTGAGCGACTCCGGCGCGATGCATGCTGCGATCGAACTTCTTGAGGCCGGAGATAGTCGCCTGGTGGTTGCCGCGCTGGCCATCGTCTCGGCCGCGGCGTCTTCGTCGGCAGAGGCCCGAGCGATTGTGGATAAAGTACGCCCCCCTTAATTTCGCCGAGTACGACCCATAGAGTGCAACAGTGCCAATAAATTGTACGATTGTAACGCAAACATGCGTTATCTATCTGCGAAAATTGACGTCTATGTTTTAGATGTTGACGTTCACGATTATAATCACTCACCAACACTCGCGTTCTTCGTCGGTTGCTCTGTGAATATTTTTTGTTTATAATTTCTATTATATCCAATTCTGAGTGTTGGAGGTTATATTTACCGACAGTTTGCCGACAAGGAACACCGGTAGGCGAAGGAACACACGGGCAGCGCCCACCGATTTGCAAGCGCTTTGTCGTGTCTGAAATTTCCGGCACCGTCCGACGGAGACAAATATCAATTATCACTGAACATATCATTTTAGGAGGCGTAAATACGTCGCTGGAAAGAAACAATTCTGTATTCTATGCGTGTTTTTGTTATTAATTTTCAACTCATGTACCTCGATTTTCATTTACTTGGCCCAACCATATCATATCCACGGCTGCCGGAAGCAAGGAGATTGCCAGTTTAGCGTGAAACACAGTGTTCGATTGAATGATTCGTGAAGGCTGTTCTCGCAATTATTTTCATAATACTTATTTGAAGGTTTTGTCCCAAGTGCGCTGATACGAATATTTGTCGGTCAGTCCGACGCGCTGCGCAAGATCGTGACACACCTCAGCGGAGATACGGACGAGGTGACGATCGCTGCGGCGGCCGCCCTGGATCGCGTCTCTCGCAGCGACGCTGGTCGAGTTGACGTCGGGGTCGCGGGAGCCGTGCGCCCGCTCGTCGACGTGCTGCAGGCGGGCCGGAGTCCCGCTGTGCACGCGGCGGCGGCGTCAGCTCTGGAGAGCCTCGCGCTGGATCGGAACAACCGACAGGCGATCGCAGCTGCGGGTGGCGTCCCGGCTCTCACGGCAATCTTGGCGAGCGGCGATGACGGTAGCCGGGTGGCGGCCGGAAAGGTGGGTCCGCATTATCAAACGGCATTCCGGCAACTTCACGTGAACTCGACGATTAGGCCCACCCTTCCGTCCCATTCTATCGGCAGCTTCGGGTTCTTTCAATGCTGCTATACGCGTCCCTGTTCGAGTAGGGGGTTCTGCGTACAACTTTGACGAACTACATTACTGGTTAAAATATTCGTGCGCGCGCGCACGCGTGTGTGTGTGTGTGTGTGTTTGTGTGTGTGTGTATGTGTGTGTGTGTGTGTGTGTGTGTGTGTGTGTGTGTGTGTTGGCAAGGATGATTTCCGTGGCAATCCAATATTTTTCTTTTGTTGCTGAACTCAATTTGGCCCGATTTTGATCCGCTTGGAAACTTTGCAGATGGCACGCCGCCAAAGCAGTCATAAAGTGCACGACAGGGAGATGAGAGGCGAGGGTCCAGTAGGGTTTCATTTTGTTTCACCGCAAGTCTTACCGTGGTCGTTTGTCGTAGGTTCGACTGTTTGTCTGCACAATTTACAACGTTTGGTCTTAATTTCAACGGGAAAGCACTGCACCACACCAAACGAGCAGCGTGTGTTTGTCTGCGGCTGATATTCCCTCCTCGAAACTGAATCAATGCGCCATTTCGTACGGTTGCGACACACAATGCACACCGCGGTTTCCTGAATTACATCAATTTTTAACCTGCGAGGGCTTCAAATAAATTAGCCTTGGCTAATAATAAGGTTTGAATGCTGGATGGTTAACCTTGCTCTTATAATACATCCCACCTCTAGCATCGAAGAAAATTGTTTACAGTACATTTGGTGTTTTTATTTCACAGCTGACGAGCCTGTGAGACCCTCTTCTGGCCTGTCATTTGCTTGACATGTGCGCACGCTGCCCCTGACTTGGCTGCCCTGATCCCCAGGTGCTGACCAACCTGGCGCTCGAGGAGTCGACGTGGGGGATGATGCTGGCGGAGGGGATCGTGCCGCTTTTGGCCGCGATGTTGGGCTCGGGACAAACGAGCGCGGTGCGCGACGCGGCGGCGGGCGCGGTGGAGAACCTCGCCCTCCATCCCGCCGCCGCGAAGGAGCTCGCGCTGCGCAGCACCGCGCTGCCTGCGCTGGTGGACCTGCTGGGCAGCGGGTCAGACCTCGGGAGCGAGGCAGCTGCAGGCGAGTAATGCATCTCGGATTGCTTACAATTATATGTTGATAATGTTTACTGTACTTCAGATTGTATTATGAATACGAGACAATTGTATGCTTACAAAATATACAAAGGCAGCGAGGGATCATCATCAAAACGTAATTGACAGCTCGTTATTTTGAGTAAGTGGATGATGATGAATGTTTGGTATTTTGTTTGGATTTGACAGGGGCGTTGGAGAATTTGGCTCTGCACGACGAGCTGCGGGCCGCTGTGGCCGCAGCCGGCGCGGTCCCTCCTCTCGTCGGTATGCTCGGCTCGGGCTGGGGCAGCGAGGCGGAGGCCGCCGCAGGTGCGCCGCCCCTCCTCTCTCCTTCCCGCCATCGAGCGCGACCTGTTTCGGTTTGCAGATCTTTGAGAGTTTCGGTCGATTGGGTAGCGGGTGGGGCTAGAGGGCTGTGTTTTGGTGATATCTTCAGACAACTCGGATTATTGTGCGTATATTATGGGTATATTATTGGGCAGCGACCTTTGTCCCTTGCTGCTGAATGCTTTCCTCAACCGCATTATGTAGGTAATGTACTATGTAATTTACTTTGGATGTAAGGGTGCTATGACAGAAAGACAACCAGCGCCACTTGTTAATGTAGCACATGACGTAAATGGATTTCGTTATGGAGCGTCCGCTTGTGAGTGAATGTCCGACGGTGGGGAGGCGTTGACCTTGCGATGGAAAATTTTGTCGCACTTCGAAACAGGTGCTATACAAAACCTGGCGCTGGATGCGGAGGCGCGAGCCGAGATCGCAACCGCGGGGGGCGTGGCCGGGCTCGTGGGGCTGTTGAGCGGGGGTAGTGAGGGGGCGAAGGAGACGGCCGCAGGCGCGCTCGGCAACCTCGCGCTGGACAGTCGAGGTCGCGCATTGCTTGTGCACGCGGGTGGTATTCCCGAGTTGTTGGCGCTTCTCGGACCGTCCGCTACGCCCGGTGCCCGCGAGGCCGCAGCGGGCGCCGTCGAGAACTGCTCCTTTGACGACATAATTTGCCGTAAACTGGTCGAGGCGGGGGCGGTAGAGCTGTTGGTCGACATGATGCACGGCGACGGCGACGGTCAGCGGGAGGCCGCTGCCGCCGCGCTGCGTGGCCTTTGTCCCAAGCTCGACGAGGCCAAGGTAAGTTTCGCAGTACCGGTCAACTATTACTGATATATCTTGCTGCGCCCTTCGAAACATTTTTGCTCCGACCGCATTGCCACTGTTTTCGGATTTCGGAACATGAGTAGAAGAGGTTTCATCCAGCCGCTGCTCTGATATCGTCTTGTAACGCAGTTAGCATGAAGTAAAGCTGTATCTCCATCGCCCGTCTTGCGTTCCCTACCGCTGCCGCAAAGCCATTAAATGGTGATTCAACTCTGGCGCGATTAGTTTAGTGATTCGTGAATAATGATAAGCGACACTTCGAAATGTCTGTTCCAAGTATTTAATATTACGATTTTCTTTGTTTATGTAAATATTTTTGAATAATTGCACGGGAGAATCGTTCGTTTCGTTTCGACTGTCTCATTCGGTGGCGTCGAGAGAAGGATCGGATTCAATGAATCGCTCTTATGTGTTTTCAATGTAAATGAAGAGACGGCTTATTGAACGGTCAGTCTCGTCGGATCTCATTTCAGCGAGTGTCGTGAAGTGCCGATGCGCTGTTGTGCGCTGTTGTTTACAATTGTGTTGCACATCGCAACCCAGAAACATCGCAACTGTAAAGAATAAATTTAAATTTGATTTTCTTTTCATATTTTGTTCATTGTGCTCGCGCGTGCAGCTGTCGATTGCGGCGGCAGGCGGCCTCTCGCTGCTGCTTCGCCTGCTGCGCAGCAGAAACGGCGCCATCGACGTGGGGCCGGCCACGGAGGCGACTGCCGCGGTGCTCCAACAGCTGCAGCTGGGCCACGAGCAGGTGGTCGCCATCGCCAGTGTGGGCGGGATGGGGGAGCTGCTGAGCATCATTCAAAAGGTGAGGCGCACCGTCGGCGCTGCTTTTCGGCGAAACTACCAATTCATTATTTTTTTAATTCCATTGAGACCGTTTCAAAATACGCCTTTATTTGAAGGCTGCTTACATGCGACCATCCTGCTTCAATTTACACATGCTGTTTCCGTTTCTTTTGCCCCCGCGAAACTGAAGCGGGGTTTGGAGGAATTCGCAGCAATTCAAGATTTTTCTGTAACTTTGGCATATTGTACTTTAGGGCAACACGTTTTGATGTTGTGTCTCGGGTGCCCTGTTTCACTGTTGAACATCCGAAGTTGAACCGCAAGTTCCTGTGTCGGGCATACGCAAAGAGACCCCACCCTTTTCCTGTTCGTTTTCGGTACACACTATTGCAGGGTGATTAGTTGGGAAGCAGCTCGTCTGGAGATGGGCAATTTCACGTTTCATATCTCCCTCTACTTGCACCGCCCCTGTTGTAACCTATTGCATTCATTCGGGACGCATTATAAATAGATTTGAAAGTATAGAAGAGGTGGAAGGAGTGACCCGAAACAGAGTGTAATTAGCTCGGAGGGAAACTAAACAGGCACATGTGATCTCGTTATTATTAGCATTTCAAGTATATTTTTTGTAAGTAAGAACGGTCTTCACTCAGCGCCTTTTATTGCCCTCGCCCCGTCTTTCTCAGGCCGATGCGGAGGAGGTCGAGGCAGCGGCGCGCACGATCGCCAACTCCGCTGTGTCGCGGCACGGCGGCTCTGCGCTCGCCGGCGTCCCCGTCCTGCTGCAGCTGCTCAAGGCAAAGCCCCCATCTCCCCTACTTTCCATCTTTTCATCCCAGCGCCCAGCTGCCTATTCCCGATTCTTCCACTCCCCCTCTGCTTCTTCCTTTGCCTCCTTTTAAATCATTGCCGCAAATCGGGCTCTGCTAAACAATACGACAACTTCAGAAATATTGTTTCGTTCGGACAGAACAATATCCGCATTCGGTTTGAAGAGATAAATCAGGTGTTGGGACGAATGTGCGCTGTGGCAATGTCATTTCTGCTACATCGTCGCACAGTCACATCAAAAGTCATTTACACCCTAAAACGCACAGAGAGAGATGTTTGTGTTCAGCTGACACCGATTTTCAAAATGTCCCGTCCAAACGACAAAGTCCGTCCCGACTGTCGAACAATTTTGAATCCGCGTTGTGTGATTTTTAGTTTGCATTTCCTCGTATTTGTTTCGTCTTAGGGTTTATGGATGTAACCCTAACCTTGATACTGCTCCTTCTTCGTTACCCTGAGTCTAACCACCCAGCGCCCAAACCCCAACCCCCCGCTCTGCTGCTCTCGCCCGCGTCGCATCGCATCCGGTCGGCGGACCGAATAACCGAACTCAACCCGCCTGTCGACCGTCGTAGTGCTTTGCCGAGTATCTCTTCCAAACCGAAACATCGCCTTTCTGTGATATAATTGTATTACAAGACCAACAAAGCAGCGAGCAAATTGCGAACGGATAGAAAACCCCGCCAGCGAAGGAAATGACGAACGAGAAAGAGAGCGACAGGAATGTTGAGATAAAAAAAACAAAATGTTGAATATGGAATCATTGTTTGTGCGTTTGCGGGCGGCAGAGCGGCGACGACGCGGGTCGCGAGGGCGCGGCGCGCGCGCTTCAGAATTTGGCGCTGAGCGAGGACAACCGCGCGCTGCTGGCGGAGCTGGGCGGCGTGGGGGTGGTGATGGAGGTGCTGCTGCGCGAGGGGGCGGCGGGGACGCGGGAGGCGGCGCTGGGCCTGGTGGAGAACATGGCGCTGAGCGACGACAGCCGGATGGCGCTGCTGGAGGCGGGGGCGGCGGAGGCGGCGGTGTGGGCGCTGGGGCCCGGCAACGGCGCCAACCTGCAGCGCGCCGCCGCCCGCGCGCTCATCAACATGGCGTCCCAAGACCGATGCAAGGTGAGCGTCGCGGCATCGCATCTAACTCGCTCTCGTCTTTCGGTTGGGAGCTTTTAAGATTTTATGACTAGGGTTTATATCAAGGGGTCTGTAATTAGGGTCTATAGCTGCCACCAAAGGGAAGCTCAATGGAAATTGCCTACCAACTATTCTTTCCTTTCCGCAAACAAGGCTTTTGCAAAGTTGTTTTTTATTGATAAAATTTTTTGTTTGAACATAAAGGTTTTTGTTTGTTGTTATTTCGTGTATTTTAACATTTTTCACCTTTGGTTGGCGGTGAATTGGAGCTGCTCGCCGTGGGTGGGTGCGTGGTAAGGCGCGTCTGTCGAGTCGTTAACAGATATGCGAAAAGTGTGTCTACTTTCATAATCGAATAAAAAGGGGCGCTGAATGAAACTGCAGAATCAAATGGGGCGACGCAGTGTTGTGGTGTTCTAAGAATGACAATGGAGCAAGTTTGTGTGTGTGTGTGTGTGTGTGTGTGTGTGTGTGTATGTGTGTGTGTGTGTGTGTGTGTGTGTGTGTGTGTGTGTGTGTGTGTGTGTGTGTGTGTGTGTTACGAAGTTTTGCGTGTTCTGCACTGCACACACATTCACTTCAATTTCAACACTGCTTGAGATCGGTTCAGATATACAAGTAGCTGAGCAATATGAGCAAGGGACTTGTGCCTGTTCAGAGCCTCAACCTTCGAATACTCTCCCGCGCCTTCAAATTGTCCAATATGAATTCAAAAAATTGCAAATCCGACATTTTGAAATTTCAATGAGAATAAGAGACAAATTTGCATTGCGTATATAATTTTTTATTTGCGATGTTATTTGGTCTGTGAAAATCACAAATTTGTCATCAAATTCGAGCGCGAACTTCTCGATATTAATGTCGCAACCATACTTTCTGCATTTTATTGCCTGAGCCACCGTCCCGATGTGCTTCTCACTCTTGCGAATGTCTGCCCCTCCTTACCCTGTCGCGTCAGGTTCGGATCACCGAGGCGGGCGCGGTGCCGCCGCTGGTGGAGCTGCTCAACAGCGAGGACGACTCTTTGGTGGAGGCCGCCGCGCGCGCGCTCCAGAATCTGAGCCTTTTGGACAGCAACCGCGCCATCATCGCGCGCGAGGGCGGCATCGGTCCGCTGCTCAGTCTGTTGGAACGCGGCAGCCTGGACGCCAAGGTAGGGCACTCCCATGTCGCAGCGCCACTTTTAAAAGGCAATGCCGAAAATAATCAGATTTATTCATTCGTTTTGACAATATTAAGTATACGTTTTTTATTGTGTGCACGAATCTCTTTTCAGACTATCCAGCATCAGTTGAGTAGCAAGGGAAAGCCGCGCGTCTCCTTGTGCACAATGGCTGTCCTGTTTTTGTTGCGGAATGTTACTTTACGTAATACGCTCGTAAGCGAGCGAATGCACAGACCAGTTAACCGAATGAATAGGGATTTGTTTCACATCATAATTTACAAGGTAGGGACAGGAAAAACATGGCCTTTGAAAAATGCTAATCTCTTATTTGAGGCGTTTTCGAGAATAACGAATGTATTGTATGTTTTAAGCGATGGGCTTTTTTGAGGCCCACGCCGCCGCCGCTGTACTTCCACAGAGGCGCGCTAACCCGCGGGTTGGTCCGATAGCAGGAGGTGGCTGCGCGGGCGCTGTGGAGCCTGGCGGTGCGAGGGGGCAACCGCGAGGCGATCGTGCGCCACGGCGGCATCTCCCTCCTCCTCGACCTCGCGCGCCGCGGCACCCCCGCCGGTCAGGAGGCCGCCGCCAGCGCGCTGCAGAACCTCGCGGTGGACGAGGACATCGGACTGGCGGTGGAGCGCTCGGGCGGCCTGCGCGTCATCGTCTCTCTGCTGTCCGCCGCCAACACTGTGGGCTGCCGGTCGGTCCTCATTTCCTCACCTTTGTTTCCTCACCTCTATCTATTTTCTACCCGCAATCGCGCTCCTTAATTTTTCATACCGTGTCATTTACCCGTGTGTGCTATGTTCTGTAATCCAGCTCTTAACGCGGTTGGCGGTATTGGTTGAAAGCATCGCAAATCTGGTTTGGGGTTTGTTGTCTTGCTGTAAAACGTTCATGCTTGTAGAAGGGTATGTATAATGAAGTGTTTTGAAGAGCAGTTTTGCGTGTCTTTTTCGTGATGTTTCCTTTTGGTTGTATGTGTTTGTTTGTGACACTATGCAATTTTTAAATTGATAATTGATTCTGGGTGTGAGAAAGATTGCCTTGTGAGTGTCCATCACCTTTGATTTGGCTCTGCGCCAGAGTGGCATGAAACAATTCGTCAGCTCTATTACTCATTCAGCCGTTCGTTCATTGGTTTTGAAATACTCGGTTAACGCTATGAGACTCGCCAGGAAACTTCGGCATTATAATTGCTTTGACCTACGCCCCCCCCCCCCCCCCCCCCCCCCCCCCCCCCCCCCTCTCCATCTTTTTCCCTATTTTTTGTTCCGCCCTCCCAACTCTTCCCTGTATTTTGCGTTTCTCTCCAATTTTGACACGTTTCTCTACATTTTGAACAGGCATCAAATGATTTTGAGGAATTTGTCGCAATATTACGCACCCCAAAACATATTCCCTCCAT
>JAPMLY010003269.1:0-21528 GCA_026401115.1 Tetraselmis chui | reverse complement strand
ACACACACCACACGACGCGCAAACTCAACTTTCGACTTCCCCTCACACCCGAACATATAAAAGCATACCAATCCAGCACCCCCGACCTCATCAACCATACGGCCGCCCTCCACGCAGAAATTCTCAACACCTCACACACCTCGGCCTCCCCCGACACCCTCGACACCCTAGCCTCGCAATTCACTACACTCCTCTCCCAACATATGAACCACGCAGCCACAGTTTGGCCCCTCCTCCCCGCCAAAAAACCCAGCCCACCCCAAGCGTCCCTTGACCCTACTTGGCTTACAAAGAAAATCCGCACTCACATACTCAAACTCCGCACATGCAACAAGAACAACGGCCCCCTCCCCTTTGCCCAAGCCCTCGTAGACACAACTGAATATCTCTCCCCCGTCGCCATCAAACAACAGTGCCAAGCACGCATACGCCAGCTCCTTCACGCCACCACCACAAATAATCTAAAAACAATAAAGACTCGAGCCAATACGGCCTACGACACCTGCCCCAAACTCTCCCACCGCCGATTGAAAATTAAAAGCGGCCTCCTACCCCCCGCCGGAGCCGCCTCCACCCTCCACCGCATTACTAGACCCGATAAAACTACCGCATCCTCTCCCTCCGACGTCATTGACGCGGTACACTCTCACTTCGCGACCGAACTCGGCCGCGCCACCCCGCACGAACTGCCCACCCCCCCCCGTGGGAACTCCCCAACAACCCCGACAACTTTACCATCGAACCCCGCGGTGACCCCTCTCTTACCCTTGCCGACATGATTACCCGTGACACTTTCGATAAAACCCTCAACTCCCTAGGCACCGGCAAAGCCCCCGGCCCCGACGGTATCGTTCCCCAATGAAATAATCAAATTCCTACCACCGGCGACCCGCTCCGCCCTCTTCTCTCTCCTCTCCCTCCTCGCCCACAATTCCTGCACCCCTTCTGACTGGTGCCACAACACAACATGCCTGCTACATAAAAAAGGCGACCCCTCCCTCCTCGACAACTACCGCACCACATGGCCCCACCCCTTCTATCGACATTAATCGCGGAACCCTCCAAGGCGACACCCTCTCCCCCTTCCTCTTCACCCTCTTCCTTGAACCCTTCCTTCGCTGGCTCACGGTGGGAAGCCGGGGCTACCGCCCAGGCCCCCCCGCCACTAACGTCGACCCCACAGAACCCACAGCCACATACCCAGGACACGGCTTCGCTGACGACCTCAGCCTCGCCACGGGCTCGACCCCCAACATGACCATCCAGCTCAGGAAACTCTCCCTCTTCAGCGCCTACACGGGCATGACCGTCAACATCCGCAAATGCTGCATCACCGGCGCCCTCTGGCGCACAGGCAACGCCCTCACCCTCGCCAACACTACCCTCCTCGCATCCCGCCTGCAAACTCAATTCATCTCCATAAACTCCACCCCGGCCCCCATCCCCTCCATTGGCCCCAAGGACACATACCGCGTCCTAGGGGTAGAACTGAACACCTCCCTCAATTTCACCAAACACTGGCACGAACTAAAACGTACCACTGCATCCCTCATCACCACCCTTTCCACCTCCCCACTAACACAATCCCGCAGAATCAGGGTCATCCGTGGACTCCTCATCGGAAAGCATTTCACCCTCCAGCTCGGCCTCTTCACCGACTCCCAACTCGACACTCTAGAAGGACAAATCTGCCGCGCACTCCGCTCCGCCGTCTCCTCGGTACGTAACCTTCCCCGCACCGCCCTCCACCGCCCTACCTCCGACCTAGGATACGGCCTCCCCTCCCTCAAACCCACGCCGCACAACTCACAGTTTGCCACCTTCATAAAATCATGAACACCTCAGGCTATAGAGGCCACATGGCCCGCGCACACATCCGCACCTTATCCACCACGTACTCCCACTGGCCCTCGGAATCCATCATGTCAACTTGTTACACCCCACCCACACTCAAGTGCTTAGTCAGAGCTCAACGCGATGCGGGCACCCTATTCCACAACATCCCTCCACTCTCCCTCACCAACCCCATCGCCTCCACAATCCGCGCCCACTTCACCACTCAAGACAACGCCCTCCTCGCCTCACTCCGGGACAAAGCCACACACATCACCGACCCTCACACATATAAGCAAGCCTACTGCGATTTCTCTCCCCGCAAAACACACGCCTCCCTCCTCCCCCGCCTCACCCCCCTCTGGAAAAATAACATCACCACGTGGCCACAAGTCCTCCTCAGAGCCACCCCCTCCTCCTTCATCCTCAAATCATGCAAATCCATTACCACACTCACGGGGTCCACCACCCCACTCTCAGTTCCCATCCGCCTCCTCGCCGCAATCCTCACCGAACCCCTCGATACTATCCACAACCGCCTCCCCCTCACAAGCCTCACTACCACCCAAGCATCCCCCCCCACCACTATACACCCCTCATGGATTCCCCTCCTCTCCCCACACCTCCCTCGCTCACCCCCCACCCTCTCATCCGGCATCTACACCTCCCGCACCACTCACCCCACCCCCACCGCACCCACCACACACTTAGACACAGAATACCTCACCCCCTCAGACCACCACTACCCCCCCTGCGACGTTACACGCATCATTTCCAAACACAAGGACACAGAATACGGCCAAACGCAGTACATGGTTGAATGGGCCCCGGAACACCTCACGGAATGGGACATTCAGTTACAACTCGACGACGGCTTCCGCCTCATCTCCTCCACTCCCACATCGGTATGCCTCCCCACCCCCTCCCCCACCGCTTGCTCCATCTGTCATGACCCACTGCACACAGAACCCACCTCCACCTGCTGCACATGCCCGCACTTTGCCATACACTCCCAATGCCGCCTAGCTCGGGGACCCGCCACATGGCAGTGCGCGTGGTGTGCTCGCGGCCAACAATACGATCTGACCCGCCTCCACGAAGTCCAGTGGGCCCCATGCCTACAACTACACGACACCATCAGTGAGACCCCCTCCGGCCCCACCGCCCTCACCGCATTTAACTCCGGCTATGTCCCCTCCATCACACCCATTCTGCCAGAACCCGGACCCCCTCCGTGGTCACACCCCCTAATCACATTCAACCACGACCCCATCAACCCCGACCTCGACATGCTCCCTACCGGTAAATTCGCCATCCACGCACACCCATCACTCAATGACACCACCATACTATGCACTCCCGACGGCCGCGCGGTCACCACCCTCAACGGCCCCCGCGTCCGTCACCTCTACCAACTCTTTTGCCACGACCTCTCGCAGCATACGTTCGAAGAGGAGGTCTACCACCTCCTCACCCGCCTAGGTTCCCGCTCAGAAATCCACTCACCCACTCCCGCCACCACCACCCGTAACAGATGGGCCACCAGAGAAAACCTCCTCACAGCTCTCCGACACACATTCCGCATCCAGACAGAACTCTACTCCGACCCCCTCAATAAATCCCTCCACTCTAACACTTACCATTCCCTCTACCCCGAAGACATAGTCTTCTCATCCAGCGGCAGCAATGCCCCACACACATGGCAAGGTACCAACATCGCCAACCCAGAATACGACCACGAATGCATGCGCCGCGCCATGGAACACGCAATCACCAGCGCACACCTCACAGCCCCTCACACACCCAGCGCAACCATCCTCATCCTCCCCCGATGGGAACACACACCCTACCGCCAGTCCGCCACTCCAAATACATAAACTCCCCATACACCCACCATCTTTACACCCTCCCCAACGACGCAAACACCTTCCTACCCCCCGACCAACACACTGGCAACCCCACCCCCACCCCATTCGGCACGAGATGGATGGTCGACATATACCTCGTCGCCAACCCCCTCGCACTCTCCACCCTACCGCCACCCACAGCCATGACGGCCCTTCACAACACCCTCGAATCTATCTACGACACCCACCTCCCCATCCCCACCATCATACCCCCTCCTCCACACCTCTTCGACACATACTCACCCCACTCAGCAGGCATATTCCACCTCCCCCCACACCCAACTCACCCCATCACATACCCCCTCCTAGAACGCCTGCATCTAACATACCACCCCACCAGAGGCACTCTTGCTTGGAACTGGCATGACTTTGTCTACACAGACGGCTCGAAAAAAGGAAGCTCGTCCCCCCTCGGAGCAGCAGCTACCCACCCCGCCTCGGACACCAAAATCAAAATCCTAGTGACCTCTACCCCTCCCTCGCACACAATAAACCGCGCTGAATTAGCTGGCATAGATATAGGCCTCCAACTTGGCCTTACCCACCTCCTCACAGACAGTGCGTGCTCCCTCCGCCTCATACAAGGATACTTAAACTGCCCTTCCGCTTACAGACACAACATCCACCGCGACACCCTCCTATCCACCACACACACCCTTAAAACCCGCTGCGACGCTGGCATCCGTACACACCTCGGCAAAATCAAAGCACACAACCACTCCTTAGGTAACGACCTCGCAGACACCCTCGCCAACCAAGTAGCGGACGGACACCCACCCGACACTACATACACCAGAGGTTCAGACGTCACGATAGGCCACTGGACGTACATCCTCATTCCGCAATCCCTAGGGGACCCGTTACCCTACAGATACACCAACCTCAAAGCTGACGCACACACCTACAGCACCAAACACACACACACGCCCCTCTCGCAAACAACCAAACACGGTGCCCTCCTCGCCCGCGCCGCGGAGGACGGCGCCGATTTCTCTTTCCACAAAAAACACTCAACCCTCACAAATATCCAATTCACACACAAGCAAGAATTCATGTGGGGAGTTCACAACACTCGCCTTCTTACTCATAACCCCACCCTGCGTTGCCCCCTCTGTGGCCAATTCACTAGCAACGGCCACATGGTCGGTAACTGCCCCACCATGTCTGGCCCAAGACATGACCGACACAACAGCGCGCTACAACTCCTTCTCTCCCTACTGGAACGCCACAACGGAGGACGCTGGGAAACCATCACCGCAGACTTCGGTAACAAACCCATAAAATCATTTGCCTCCCCCACTCCTGCCCACACTCCACTTGGCTGCCACCCACCTCACCCAACCCACATGCCCACCCGCCTTGTTGCTGCTGACGAAGGTCTCTCGCCCGATTCCCTAACCTCGTGTCCCGCCGTCCTCCCACCTGAGATTCTCCCCTCCACGCTACGACCCCCCGCACACAAGCCCGACTTCATCCGCATCCTTGAACCTCGATTCGTGGGTCACTCGAACGGTCGCCGACGTTACGCATCCATAAAAAAGATTCAAATAGGGGAATGGAAGTACTGCACAGACAATAACCTCTCCCACACGGCAAACCTCATACGTGCCAAGTACACACCCCTTGCAAACGCCATCCGCAGCCACTGGCCATGCACGGTGGTTGACATCCTTCCCATCGTCATGAGCCGCACAAGTACACCGCACTCCTCCACCATCACGAGTCTCACCTCCCTACTCACCGCCCGCACCGACCCTCCTGACAAACTCGTCTCCAAAGCACACCTCGACACGTCTCGCATTCTTGCACAACTCCATACGCATACTGTCCAATGGCTGCATCACCTCCTACTCATATACCGCATCAAGTCCCGCACGACCTCCCGCCGCGCCTCCGCACATTGCCCCTTCGCACGCCCCTGAATGCATACCACCATCAACCCGCATCAGACCCTCCCCGGGGGGGAGTAAAGCCCCCGAACACCCTTGGAGAGGTTGGACATAGGTGGTTCACGGTCTAGCCCGGACTTGTAAGTTCCCTGTATGGCATAGTTGGGAGGGCCCAGAGACAGCAACCGGCGCATACGGCTTTTTGGTGAAAAACCGGCGCATACGGTACATGTTGTAAACAATTTCAATTTCAATGAACGACATGGCGACTCATTCCATTAAGCCATCATGTGTCTGAAACGCAGTCTTGTGGATGTCTTGATCACGCACTCGAACTTGCCACAAGCCTAACGCGAGGTCGAGGTAAGTGTAAAAATTCGCGTCCTGAAGTTCGTCGAGGGTGTCATCCACACGCGGAAGTGAGTAAGTGTCCTTACGCGTAACCTCGTTAAGACCGCGGTAGTCAATGCACAGTAGAAGCGAGCCAACAACTTTGCGCGCAAAAGTAATGGGCGAGCCGAGCTCACTGTGACTCGGTCGGATCAAGCCAGCCTCCGTTGCGTCTTCAAGCTCTCGGCTACGCCCAGCGCGCTCCGCATGTGACTATCTCTTAAGACGTTGACGTTTTATCGGGCCATTTGTGTCGATGGGGTGATCCGACTGTCGACTTACATGCGGCGAATTTGCTGGTTGCAGTAGCTCCAAGAAGTCGTCGTACAGTAACGACCGGAAGCTTCACGTTGTTTTATAGTAAGGTCCTCTCAATTGCGAAATTCCGTTGGTTGCTCCGGCGCTGGCGAGATGTCAATCACGTGAAATGCAGCAATACGTCCCATATTGCGGCGTGTCTTGCTCATGAGTTTCTAATTCTTGCCATAGCACATTAGGAGACACTTGGGACGTCGCTCTTCGATATGAGTCTCCACTATTGTTCCATCCATCAGCGTAAAAACACGCGTTGTACCGCGCTGTAAAAAGGCATGTTCGTCATCAAGCCATGGTAAACCGTGTTGTACCAAATCAGTAGCGCGTAAATCTCGTAATACGCAAAAAGTCCGTTGAAACTCGTGACGAGCGAGCTCAAAAGCTCATGCTAGAGATTGTCGAAGAAGTTACACGTTCACCATTGGCAAGTCGAACTGGGGTTTTGGCCTTAGATTTACGAGTTGACAAGGGAAAGCGTCTCACGAAACACCCGAACACGAAGACAAGAGTCGCAGCACCGTCGACTAATCCAGAAATTAGCTCATCGCCATCATGAGTTTTCACAATTAGCTCGGTTCAAATCAGGGGCCGAGCTTCCGCGAGGTCCGTTAACATGTCCGTTAGCGTAGCTTCCGGGGGAAACTGTCTTGGCGTACCGATGGACATTTTAGGGGCGTTTGGTCGTACATGTACCGAGGTGGGTTCATCAGGTACCGTAGGCGGAGCAGTGTCGTAAAAAGCACAATCAGCGTCGACTAACCACAATTGAACATGCCATGGAGTTGGAGCAACCACCTCGTGTTGTGTAGGATCGTCCATCTACTGACGAGTATGCATATGTGCTCCCGCTAGGAATTCTTGGTAAAGTTTCCATTGTCGAGTGAGCTCGATGATCTTAGCCCACTTAGGTAGATCAAACATATCCATCGTAGATATCGGAGTTGCACACCTACAACTCCCGAACGACGACCGATATATTTTGCCAGCTCCTAGGGTGGATTGATGAACACACGCTCTCCACTCAAGTCTCTCTCTCTCCATGACAAAGTCACTCGGCGAATAGTGAGGTAAGCCATAGTGCTAGTTAAGGCCCTCGCCATCAACACAACCCTCCAAGGTGAAGTCAAATTGTGCGTGCAGAGGTTTGAAAACATAGTCAACCAGTTTCCAATCAATTGAACGTCTGGTTACATGTCTACGACTCTCTCCTTGCTTGTTATGACAACGACGGCTTGCAGCTAATTTTGCAAGTATCGCGATTGTAGTCGATGGAGGCGTGGAGTGTCGCTAACCTTGTTTCAAGACGACCAATATGTGTAGCCGGCTGCTCCCGCTCGTTTGAAGAGCAGCCTTGCCACCACTTTTCAGCTTAGGCGGAACGTCCATCGCCTCCTTGGCTTTAAGCTCCGGGCAGTGGCAGACTCGGTGCCCCTTCTTGTGGCACTTGAAGCAAAGCCCCTCCTCTTGATGTCGCTTACGCTTTGGTGGGGTTAAGGCTCCAACGATGGCGTTGAAGTCAATTCGGCAAGTGTTTGGAGAAACTCAACCACGGCCTCCACGTCCATTCCCGCGACACCGACCTCTCATCGACCAAACCATGACCCCTCGCCTCGTTGCCAACGTTTCAAGGCCTCGACCATTGGATAGTCTTTATATCGTTTTTTGGTGGGTTGTCCTCCGCTAGGTGTAGTTGATTGGGTAGGTACCGGCCTAGCACGACCTAGATGTGGCGAATCGGTTACGATATCGCCAAGGGTAAACTATAACCCTTCTCCTGCAAACGATGGGACTTGGCCTTAGTTTGCAACTGGAAGTAAGCTAGTCCATTGATGAATCGAACGCGTTGAAGATCACCCGTAAGAGGTTGACAGGAACTTCGTAAAAAGTCGTTGAACAGTTTGGTGTAGGTGGCGTAGCTCAAGTTTCCTTGCGTAAGTCAAAGTACGGCGTTACTTGCGTCATCCCGGATGCTACGCAACATGGACGTCTTGCGAATCTCGACCACCAGAGAGTCGAAAGAGTTTGGAAGAGAAGCATGTTGTTTACGATTAAGCCACCAACTGTTCAAAGGTCCAAAGAACTGAGAAATAACCCACACAACAACGTTGTACGCGTCGGCGTTAATTCCAAGTATGGCGAAGCGTTGAGGTTGCGCCTCGAGCCAGTCTTCAAGCTCACGTGCGTCACGGCCTCATTGGTAGGGCGTTAATCGCAGCTTTACGTTGCGTCTTAGTAAGACTTGCGGTCAATCCAACAAAGTTGGTTGTAGGGGCCAAAACTCCCATGCGTAAATCAGTCGGCGTCTCTCCACAGAGATGATTGATGTAATCTTTGATTAACATCCACACATAGCCGGAGTCGACAGTTGAAAAACGAGAGTAGAAAAGAAAGTGCCTTGGTAACGGCTTGTCTTCGCGAGAGAGCAATTGATTGGTAGTTATAGCTCGTCGAAAAGTCTCCCATGGAGCCACGTAAGCAAAGTGAAGTAACTCAAATTTACGTATAATTGGAAGAAGTAGCCTGTTGTAAGTAATACCGTATACGTATTAGTTGCAGATAGCTACTGTAAGCTACTCTAAAATATGATTAGTACATGTCTAGATCGGACATACCGATAAACTGTTTGACTCGGTACAGAGCTATCGCAAGGCTTCAGCTCTCTCACTTCTGTTGTCCCGACACCACGCCTGTAGGCTGGTTGTCGCCGTAACTGTTCCGTTTGCGGGACTGTGACTGTAATTACGTTTGCGTAAGTTATCTTCCACACTGACTGTGTTTGCATGGTTCAATAGGTTATGGGCCCCCGCCTCACGTCACTCACGCGCGACAACCTGGATCGGCGAGCTGTGATCGACAGCTCTCCCGCAGAAGGCAAGTTTCTATAGACAGCTAGTACTTTCAACTTGTAGTCGGCGGTATCGCCAGTATAAACTGCGATTTAAAACCCGCCACCACCCCCCTTAAGTCAGCCACTCGACGGCGATAGCCAGCCACCCACACCGACGCACTCGTCGTGTGTGGACAGGGTGCACACATGTCCAAGCTGGAGAACGGGGGGGCGCACCATCGGGTGAATACGCATCCACAGGTTGCACGCCAGCCGTAGCTTACCTTTTTTATTTTTATATTATCTTAGCGACTCGGCCACCAGCGCAGCGCTCCACATGTCCTTGCCTTGGCCTCGACTTGTGCCCCACACTGGGTGGAGGATACAGAGAAGGTGCTCTGAGACACCCCGGGGCTACATGCCGAGGGGTCGGCGGCATCATGCCGTCTCTTTGAAACCGCTGTTAGGCACGAGTCCGGCTAGCGGCTTTTACCGCTGCCTGTTTTTTCTTCAGTTCTTTCTTTTTCGCCCTCTGTCGAAATGGCGCCGAAAACTCCGCCTGTTTCACCTCCTGACTCCCTTGACTTAGGCTCTCAACAGAGCAATCTCGATCCCCCCCCGGATACTCTCGCGCTGCTCGTTGCGCAAATGGCGCGCATAACCGCTCGTCTCGACTCGCAGTCGGCCGAGGCTGCTGTTGTTGCTGCTGCGGGTGCTAATCCGCACCCCCATGTCGCTCAGCGCCGCCACAATGCTCAACTCGAACCCGTCCGGGACAGCCACGACGTGCACACCCTCCCCTTGCTTGTACATCCCCAGCCTGGATACGTCCCACCGGACACAGAAACAGTCTTCGCTGCTGCTACTCATGCAGCTCATGTTGGCGACCCCACAGTCGCACAGCGCCGTCCCGATGCGCCCCGCGAGCCCTCGCGTGCCGATGCGCACCACGACCCCTCACGTCACGCCCTCCAGGTTGATCACCTCCCACCATCCCCCCTCCCCCCCCGCTGGATATGCCCTTCACCACCCCGGCCCTCACATCCCGGAGGCGCCCTCTCACCTCGTACCCCACTCCCGTGACCACCCGCACTCGTACGGCCCGCCGCGTCCCATGGCCGGCCGCTCTCCCTTTCCCGATGGTCCACCTCCTCCCTTTCATGGCCGGCATTCTCCCCCAGTCCAACATGGCGACCCCGCCACCCGTGGCCGTCGTCGCCCCACTATTGACCCGGTGGTCATCGGCCGGGCGGCACACGAAGCCCCCGGCTTCGACAAGGACGCCCTCAACCGGTCCATGAAGATGTCGGTCCCCGTCATGGGCCCGACCACGGACTTTAAGCAATGGAAGAGGACCTTCCTTAATTTCCTCTCCATCAAGGCCGCATACCTCATTCCACAGCTGGCCATATGCGACTCCGGCGTTTGGCTCGACGAACCAGCACATCACTACGCCTACACGCTGCTTCTCCATGCAGCCAACGCGAATCAGAGCGCTGACCAAGCGATGAAATGCGTTTCTCCAGCCCGCCCTGACTGCGCCGCTGCCGCGTGGGACATCCTGTGTGAACGCCTCGACTGTCGGTCTTTTGCTCGCTCCTTGTCCCTCCTGGACAACCTGACGGTCAGACAGCGCCATGGTCAGTCACTCAGTGACTATGTCCACTACATGCGCCAGACCTTTGACGACTACAACGACACATGCCAATTGGTTGATGGCTCCGTTGCCATCCACCCCCACCACCTCGGTCTCCTCATGCTGCGCGGTATTTCCAGCAGCGGCCCACACGGTCAGGCGAAGCAATGCGTCATCAACGCCTTTGACACGGACTACATCATGTCGGCTGATGAAGTGATGGCCAGCATTCTCCACCTCGCGCACAACATGGACGACGACCCTGCCCCGGACACACCCGCTCCGGCCATATCACCCCCTCCCATCTCCGCGTTCGTCGCTGCGGGCCGCGGCTCGCACAGCGGTCGAGGCCCACCACACCGTAACCCTCGCGGCCATCGACCCAACAAGTGTGGCGTTTGTGGCAGCCTCAACCATCTCATGTCCGCCTGCACTGCCACGGATGACGCTATCCTTAAGTGGAATCTCGCCAAGCGTAAGATGACAGTCCAGAAGTACGGCGCCGCCGGCGGCACCCCCTCTGCTCACGCTGCGCTGCTGAGCGACGTCCCTGCCGACGACGTCCCCGCCGATGACACCGACTGCCTACCCACCCTCGAGGACTGCGCTGATGACTACGATGACGACGAGGTGAGTGTCCCATTCAGCTCTGTGGCATTCTCCTCTTCCCTCGCCCCGGGTCGTAACCTGTCACAGTTTTGGGTCGTTGATTCCGCCTGCTCGATTAACCTCACCGCGTTCCGAGATGACTTCGTGAAATTCACGCCCCCCTCCGCTCCCTCTCGCGTGGGCGGTGTCGGCGTTGACGTTCAGGGCAGTGGCTCAGTGCGGATTTCTGTCAGACTTGCCTCTGGCCAGCTCATTCACCGCACTGTGTATGCACTCTACACCCCTGACCTATCATCTCGCTCCGCACAGCGTATCGGCAGACTACTTAGTGTCAGCTGGATGCAAACTCACAGCGGATGTGAATTCATCTTCCCCTCCAACTCTGACACTGGTTTGCTTTTGGTACCCACAGGCATGGGTGTGCTAGAACCGTCCGGAAACGGTCTCTACCTCCTTCCCCACCAGCCGGACCTCCCTTCCAGCCCATCCGCACCGGCGGAACTTGACGCCTCACCTCAAGTTGCCCTTACTGCCCAGTGTGATCCCGTCCTGTGGCACCGTCGGTTTGGCCACCTCAACATGCACAGCCTTCAGGCCCAGCATAATCACGGTGTCCCGACTAGCCCTGTGTTAGCTAGCACTGTAACCAAAGTTTCTTGCGACTCTTGCTTACTTCACAAAGCCACAGCTGCACCACGCAACACAGCCGCTTGCGCGAAGCCATCCCACCCCCTCCTCAACCTGTCCGCTGACCTCTGGGGCCCGGTCAATGTCCCCTCCCCACATGGCCTCCGCTACTGCTTGCTCGTCATCGACCACCACACCAACTACATGTGGGTGCGGTTCCTTAAGTCTAAAGACGACGCATGTTCGGAATTGGAAACCATCCTCTTGGACATCAAACACTTGCATGCCCGCCATCACTCCCAGACGGGCGCGTTCGCACCGGTCCTCAAGTTTGACTCCGACTCTGTGTTTGAAGCTGCTGTCACTCGCCGGATGTGCGCACACCTCGGCGTCGGGGTACAGTTCTCTGCCCCATACGCCCACCACATGCTCGGCAAGGCCGAACGTCCTTGGCGCACTATCCGGGACAATGCATCGGCGATGCTCCACAACATGGCCGTTCCCAACTCCATGTGGTCGTGCGCTGTCAGCACTGTTGTGTACCTTCGCAACCGCACGTACAGTCGCTCGGTCGGACCTAATGGGGGCGTCCCCCTCACACTCCTTACGTCGTCGGTGCCCGACGCCTCCAAGTTCCGCGTCTTCGGCTGCGCCGTTTTCGCCAAGGTCCCCGACAAACAACGTCGGAAACTCAGTGAAAAAGCATTTCGCGGCGTCATGGTGGGCTATCCCCCTGACGCACCCGGGTATCGTGTCTACAATCCGGAAACGCGTCGCATCACCACTTCCGTACATGTTGTCTTTCAGGAAGACACCCCAGGCTTCGACACACAACCCTCCGTCGACTCGGCCATCACCGACTCTTCGGAAGACGTACCCGCAGACTCACCCCTATCCCACCCCATTGACCTCACATTACCCACACCCCTACCCCCCCCCCGGCAGCCCCTCGCCATGCTCGGCTCCGCTCCCACCCCATTCGCTACGGCGATATGGTTGTCTACTGCCGTCGCCCTCCTCTCCGCCCGAGAGTGTGTGGAACCAAAATCCTACCGGGCTGCGTTGGACAACGCCCAAGCCCCCCAATGGCAAGCCGCTATGCAACAAGAGTATTCCTCCCTCATCAGCAACGTCACGTGGGACCTTGTGGACCTCCCCCTAGGCCGCATGGTCGTTAACAACATGTGGATCTTCAAAGTCAAGTTGGATACAGCCGGCGACGTCTCCCGCTTCAAAGCGCGGTTCGTCGCCAAGGGGTGCAGTCAACGCGCTGGACTAGACTACACGGAGACCTTCTCCCCGGTCATCCGCATGGCCAGCCTGCGTCTCTTCTTAACCATCGCAGCCGCCCGCGACCTTGAACTCTGCCAGCTTGACATCGACACAGCGTTTCTCTACGCCCCCATCCGGGAGGATGTGTACATCCGCCAGCCCCTCGGCTTCACCGATGGAACGTCCAAGGTTTGTCACCTCAAGCGCTGCCTCTATGGCCTTAAGCAGTCCCCCCGCGAGTTCAACATGCTACTTCGTGCATGGCTCGTCGACCATGGATGGCAACAATGCGTCTCCGACCCGTGCATCTACATCTTCCGCACCGGCCACGTCTTCGCCATGATCGCCATGTACGTCAATGACATTCCCGCGGCATGCAATGATGCCACTTGGCTCGCATCGTTCAAAGCCCAACTCGGAGCACGGTTCAAGATCAAAGACCTAGGCGACCTCTCCCAACTCCTCGGCATGCACATTACCCGCGATCGCTCCACGCGCACAATCCAGTCCAGCCCAAGTACTTGCGCGATATACTCGCCAAGTACGGCATGTCCGACTCTAAGCCGTCGTCACTTCCGATGGACCCCGGCTTTCTCGCCGGCCTCGCACACTTGAATTCGCCCTCTCTCACAGGGGTGGCCAAGGACGTCTACCCCAGCCTCCTGGGCAGCCTCCAGTACGCAGCCGTTTGTACACGCCCCGATGTCTCCACGGCATTGAGCATCCTCGGCTCTGCCCAAGCCTCACCCACCGAGGCACACTTGCAGGCTCTGAAAAAGGTCCTCCGCTACCTCCATGGCACCATCGACATGCGCCTGACGTTGGGGGGGGGCCTGGACCACAGCCTCCAACTCACATGCTTTACCGACGCTGATTGGGCCAACGACAGCAGCACCCGCAAGTCTCGCTCCGGCTATCTCTTCACCCTCGGACGCGGGCCAGTCAGTTACAAGTCCAAACAACAGACTTGTGTGGCTCAATCCACGTGTGAAGCCGAGTACTACTCTGCGGCTGACGCCACCAAGGAGGGACTCCACCTCCGACAACTCATGGGGGAAATCTTCAACTCCCCCATCACCGAAACCACCACAAGCTGGGAGGACAACCAAAGCGCCATTGCATACTCCCAGAATGCCTTGGTCAGCGAGAAGACTAAGCACATCGGTCTGAAGTGGCACTTCCTCAAAGACCACGTGGAGCATGGAACCATCAAGTTGAGGTACCTCCCCACTGACCAGATGGTGGCTGACATGCTCACCAAACCCCTCCCAGGACCTGCACTAGCAAGACACCGAAGTGCGATCCTTGGAGGACAAGACCCAATGCAACGCTTCATCCCGTAGCTACCTTCATGGGGAGTGTTGTAAGTAATACTGTATACGTATTAGTTGCAGATAGCTACTGTAAGCTACTCTAGATATGATTAGTACATGTCTAGATCGGACATACCGATAAACTGTTTGACTCGGTACAGAGCTGTCGCTAGGCTTCAGCTCTCTCACTTCTGTTGTCCCGACACCACGCATGTAGGCTGGTTGTCGCCGTAACTGTTCCGTTTGCGGGACTGTGACTGTAACTACGTTTGCGTAAGTTATCTTCCACACTAACTGTGTTTGCATGGTTCAATATAGCCCAGTCTTAGTCGGCGTAAGCGAAAGACCGCCAACATCAATCGATTCTTGAACGACGTAAGTACCATCACGAGTAATGGTCGAATGGGCAGTAACAGCTTGCAAAACCTTAGCACGAGTGCGTAAGTTAGCTATCACGTAGGATACCGGAACAAATGTCGAGAAGACGTAAACAAGTTGGTGTTTCCCTTCAAGTAACGAAACTCGAACCGGCTTGTTACTCAACATGGTAAAATCGTCGGAAGCCAAGACAATGCGAGTTTTCTCGAACCAAGCGGGATGCCCCCATTGCACCCTCACGGACAACGCGTCTGCAATGAAGCACATCATGCATGCATGTGTCCAACTCAATGCGGTCAGCACGGTTGTCTACTTGCGCAAGAGCACGTTCGGTCGCGCGGTTGGACCATCCGGTGTTGGGCCCCTCCCTCTCTCGACATTTAAAGAAAAGGACACGTCCAAATTTCACGTCTTTGATTGGAAGGATTTCACATTTCACATTTTTTTGGAAGGTGCCGGACAAGTTGCGTCGCAAGGTCGGCGAGGATGCATGTCGTGGCGTCTTAGTGGGCTACCCAATTGACGCGCCAATGTACCGTGTACACAACCCCGTGACGCGGTGCATCACTTCCCCCGTACACGTTATGATTCATTACAATGTTCCCCGCTTCCGGATCTCCGTTGAGACTGACTCGCTGATCTCTAACGGCTCGGATGCGAGGTGTAGGAGCGACTACCCTCGCCCACCATGCCACGGATACTCACGTTAAAATTCTGGTGACTTCCACTCCCCCCTCCCACACAATTAACCGAGCGGGACTTGTGGGCATCGACTTCGGCCTCGAACTCGGTCATACCCACCTCCTGACTGGCATCGCATGCTCGCTACGCCTTATCCAAAGTATTCATGCACTCCCCCACTGCTTACCGACACCAAATTCATCGCAAAACCCTAAAACCAATTAGACACAACCTCCGCACCCGCCGCACATCAGGCATCCGCACTCACCTCGGCAAACTCAAAGCACATAGCCACTCTCTCGGTAACGAACACGCTGACGCGCTAGCCAACCAAGTCGCAGATAGACACCACCGCCCGACACGACTTACAACACGGGTTAAGACGTGTCTATCGGAAACATTACATGGCTCTACACACTCTTCCCTCAAGCACACGGCGAACCCTCACCCTACAGATACACCAACCTCAAAACAAACGCACAATCACACAACATAAAACCCACTCATACACCCTTTTCGCGTGCCACCAAACACGGCGCCCTCCTTGCCTGCGCCGCCACAAACGGATCGAATTTCTCTTTCCACAAAAGCACACCTCCCTTACCCATATCAATTTCACACACAAACAAGAATTCATGTGGGGGTTACACAACACCCGCCTCCTCTCACACAACCCTCCGCTGCCTTATGTGTGGACAATTCACCCGCAACGGAGACATGGCAAGGAACCGACTCTCGATGCCCGGACTAAGACACGACCGACACAATATCGCCCCCCAATTGCTCCTCTCCCTCTTGGAACGCCACAACGGCGGTAGGTGGGAAACCATCACAATAGACTTCGGTAACAAACCCATCAAATCCTTCGCCTCCCACACTATCATCCACACCCCACTAGACTACCACCCTCCTCCATGCACTAACATGCCTGCCCGCTTTGTCGTTGTCGACGAAGGGAACTTCCCCGACTCTCTCACATCCTCCCCCGCTGTCCTCCCCGACGACAAGCTCCCTTCCTTGCTCAAACCCTCTGCCCACAAACCCGACTTCATCCGCCTCCTCGAAGCCACATTCGTTGGACACTCGAACGCCAAACGCCGATACTCCTCGACTAAAAAGATTTGAATAGGAGAATGGAAAAACGGCACATGCAATAAGCTACAATAACCTACTTACACCGCGCAACACATCCGTGAGAAATATACCCCTATGGCCAACGCCATCCGCAGCCACTAGCAATGTTTTGAGATCGGCATCCTCCCCATCGCCACGAGTCGCACCGGCACCCCCCACATCCCCACCATCACATGCCTCACCTCCCTCGTCACACTCCTCACAAACCCTCCCCATAAACTCATCTCTAAAACACTCCTCGACACCACACGCATCCTCTCACAACTCCACTTTCACATGGTTCAAGAGCTACACCACCTCCTACTCATCTACCGCCTCAAAACCCGCACGACAGCACGCCGTTCCTCATCCCATCACAACAACTACTAATCCTATTGGCCTACCACCACCACCACGCAAGACAAACTCCCCGGGGGGGGGGAGGAGTTAAAACCCCCAACTCGCTATCCATTTTAAGCGACATTAATTTTTTACCGCTGCGTCTGTAAAGCACACGCCTAATACGTAGAAGGCCGCGGGTTCGATACCTTGTGAGTCCGATCTTGGTATGTAGGTGCGTGACGGCCCAAAATCATACCCCACGTCCCCACCTTCCACACTTGCGTCGCCTTACTAGAGACGACCGTTACGCGAGCCTACTTAAGGGATAATGACTTGGCTACACAAAGCATGCGAGACATGATGGGAGCCAGCTAGACGATATCTATTGCAGTCAAATGCAATTCGTTGAGCGAGGTGACATATGGCATTAAATGTTTCCTTCTCAATTACATGACTTGTCACTCTGACAAAGACATCTTCAATTAAACGCCCATGTGCACTCCCACATGAAGTTCGATTTGTGTTAAGGATAATAGTCTGCGGGGAGGCAAACTGCCACACAAATATTGCTCGAGCGGCTGAAGAGAGTCGTTCATCACACTTGGTATACGGGATAAATAGTACCCGTGTGAAGCAGAAACATAATACCGCTGCATGATATTAGATACGAGTATATGACGCACAGCACGACCGAGATGTGGTTGTTTTTTTGGTGACTGGCAGGTAAGCCCGCGTCGGCACCCTCTGCAGGCGGCGCTTTGCAATTGATGATGGGATGTGGCCTAATATTGACAGAGGGTGGCCTACGCTCGGGTGATAGCGACTGCGTCTCTTTGTCAACTTAGGGATTACCGTTAGCGGACTACGTATAATCCTTAGAGCGACACCACATTTTGCTCTGCGCACTTTCAGTGGCACCACCCAAGTGAGACTAACATTAGGCCTTGAGAATATGGTGCGGTTGACAATCATAGCTAGAGTGACCGATGGGTTGCCCTTGGCAGAGGGCTTGGAGAGCGACAAGAGCAGCGATCTGGAACAGTACAAGCAACAGGCGAAGACGATCATAAAAAAGCTGAGCCTGTCGCAGGCGCCGCCAAGTCGAATGAGTTACGAGTCCGGGCCTTGTTTTTTCCATTACATAATCGAGGGCGGGGTCTGCTTCCTGACGCTGGCTGAGCGTGGGTACCCGAAGAAACTTGCGTACCAGTATCTAGAAGAGCTGCAGAGTGAGTTCACGAGACTTTACGGGACGAAGATGGAAACTGTCGCCCGGCCATATGCTTTCATCAAGTTTGGCGAGTACCCCTCCATTCCAACCTGCTTCCCCTCTATCCAGTCCTCAAGTCTCCAGGATGGGATCAACGCTGAGGGGCGCGTTGAAGTTCCAGCTACCTTTCATGTTTACATGTTGACTGTTTATTTTTGGCACTCGCGGTCCATTCTGTCACCAAGTGCTGCTGGAGTGCGCACTGTTTTTGTTTGTGGAGCCGGAAGCACGGTTTCCAAAGCCTGTTGCGCCACCGTCTGACCTGCAGACACATTTATCCAGAAGACGAGGAAGCTGTACCTAGACACAAGGACTCAGCGTAACCTCGCCAAGCTGAGCGAAGATATCGCGGAGGTGCACAATGTCATGACAAAAAACATTCAGGAAGTGCTAACACATGGCGAGCGTCTGGAAAGTGAGAGCCTTTAATGTGTTTGGCTGTACAGTCTTTAGGACTGGAGAGGGGTCGGAGGGGGCGACAACGGGGGGAGGGGGGTATTTCGGGACTGAAGCCTGATCGCCACTGCCCTATCTCCCGCAGACATGACACAGATGTCTGGCGCCCTTGGCGACGCTTCCCGCGGCTACCGATCTAAAGCAAAAGAGATGGAGAGGCAGGTAGGTCTAGCTTTCTTTTTAGACCCGAGTTACGAGGAATGCGGGCCGCATCCCTTTGTTCTTTCCGTTCCCCGCTTCCGCGTCTATTCTTTTGAAAGTGGTGATTCAAGTGAAGGCCTGAGTAATGTTGTTATCCTCCGCAGGCTTTCATCAGAAAATATCTGCCTGTCGTTGTTGTTGGCGGCGTGATATTGTTTGCGTTAATCTTTCGCTGGACGTTCTACAGATGAGGCACGGGTTGTGATATCATCGAGAGGGCTATCTCTGTCGTCGTTAGGGCGATCTCTGTAAATTGCCACTCCCGCCACTGCAAATGTCAAGCTTCGTTCCAGAATATAGCTCCTTCTCCGGTAAGGGACTACTGCGCGTGCTTGTGCGTTGTCAACGCTTATTCATAGGTAGAGGCCCATCATAGTTGTGTGCTGATTTCGCGCACACACACACACACACACACACACACACACACACACACACACACACACACACACGCACGCACGCACATACACACACACACACACACACACGCACGCACTCACGAACCAGGCACACGCACGCCCACACACCCACACCCACACGCACACACACACACACGCGCGCGCGCGCACTCACGCACAGAAACGCAAGCCCACACTCACATACACACGCACACACACACGCGCGCGCGCACGCACACCCACGCACTCACACACATACACGCACACAAACATGCACGCACTCACGCACGCACACGCAAGCCCACACTGACACACAAATGCACGCGCACACACACACACACACACACGCAAGCACACACTCACGCATACGCACACACACACACACACACACACACACACACACACACACACACACGCGCGCGCGCGCACGCACTCACGCACAGAAACGCAAGCCCACACTCACATACACACGCACACACACACAAACACACACGCGCGCGCAAGAGCGCACTCACACACACAAATACACACACACACACGGAAGAAGGCACTCGCACACCCACCCACCCACCAACCCACGCAAGCACGCACTCACGCACGCCCATACGCACGCACACACACGCACACACATACGCACGCACCCACACCCACGCAAGCACGCACGCCCACGCACGCCCACACGCACACGCATATGCCCCTCCCCCCCTCTTTCTCACACACACACACACACACACACACACACACACACACACACACACACACACACACACGCGCGTGCGCGCGCGCCATGTCTCTGAAATTTTATTATCATACGCAACACCCTGTGTAGTTCTCACTCTGTATTATTTTTGTAATCATTGAAATGGTGCTCGTGTACCCATGCGATGCGCAGTAATTACGACTAATCCAAATCCCAATCTCAGAAAGTATGGTACACTCCATCCGCTTGTATTGCTCAACCATAAGACCGAAATTGTCGCACCGAGTCCAATCGAGCTCATAATACGCGATACACAGACACACACACACACACACAGAGACACACACACACACACACCACCACCCTACATGAATTAAGTGTCCACGCGACCCTCTTCGAGCGCAGAGAGAAGTCTACGCTCCTCCGGGTGGTGGGGGTGGGCTGGATGATTGTTTAAAAATTTGCACCTAAAATCAGTCGTTTTCCATTAAATGTTGCAATCACAACGCGAAATTGTGCATTGGGGACCGAGGACCACGACAACGTAGAATTCTTAGAAAAAAACCTTCGATTTCGTATATTTTTGCATGGGAAAGAACTCTCAATGACAAAGAACTCTCATCACAGAAAATGGCAAAAAAATTCCAATGACTTAGAAACTCAACACCTGACAGAAGACTTCAAAAGGCCCATCAGATTTGGCAGAGCGGTAGGAGATCATCACGTAGCTTCTTGGGCTCTTGAAATTATCATTCGGATTGAGTGACAAATACGCAAAACAGTGATCTAGCATATACCTTGGCCCGCCGCGCCGTCGTAGAGTTTAGGAGCTGCGGTGGTGACTTTCGCTGGTCCGTCCATATCACGAGACCGCTTGGCAACATCTTCTGTTTTTCTCGTCACTTCATCGGATTACTCGGCTCGATGATGGCAACACCAGCATGCATGAAAGTTTGGACGGTTTGCTGCGCCCGGTCAACTACCACAAATTGATTAGTTTTCAGGTACCTCTGCTTCTTGTGAGCGGAGTAAAACCTGACTTGCTTCCCATCTTTTTATATGTTCTTCGAGTGTTGTCCCAACGATTCTCTTATTATTGAGGACGGAGCACGCTCACCCACTGAAGGAATGCATGTTCCCTCTAGGGATAGCTTCATATCAGAAAATCAGACGCATCATCCCGACGTACCAAAACGTATTAAAACGTACTAAAACGTACCAAAACGTACCAAAACGGAGCACGCTCACCCACTGAAGGAATGCATGTTCCCTCTAGGGATAGCTTCATATCAGAAAATCCGACGCAGCATCCCGACGTACCAAAACGTACTAAAACGTACCAAAACGTACCAAATGTACCGGCAGAAAACTTCG